>CAJNIZ010047671.1:29058-142798 GCA_905231905.1 Symbiodinium pilosum | reverse complement strand
TACTTTCTCGCGTGCTTCCTGCAACCTTGACCTCTTCACGAATGCTGCCAGCGCTAGAAGCCAGGAGAAGAGGGAGTGCGCCGCAGACTCTTTCAATGTTCCCTTTCAGACTCCTATTACAACTTGGCGGCTCGCAGCACACTCCCTGAAAACACACCCCGACCCCAAACGAATTCAAGGAGCGGCATGCGCTTGAATTTGATTTGGCATAGGGCGCCAAAGGAGGACTGATACGCAAGTGGCAGACGATGCTACAGGTGGGTCTTCCAATGTCTTTCATAGTCCTTAAAATGCCCATCGGGTCTGCACTGAGCCTCCTTGGCATAAGTACCGAACTACCGAGTGCTGAGACGGAGGACATCACAATGCTGCAGCGAGTTCCTAACACATATAGCCTTGCGAGGCCTGCAAGCTATGATGCAAGCCTGTCCTACCTTAAAGCTGCTCTGTCAGCAGGCATCGCTTCACAAGTTGTGACGTCACCCGCTCTTTCAGAATGCAGAAAGTATGCACATTGCAGCGAGCAGGCATCAACTTGGCTTTGCGGCGGAGACAGCGCAGTGATGGCTCTGCAGACTGAGCTCCGGACAGCGAAGCTTTGCACTGAAAGCTCAAGCTGCGCTCGAATTTCGTCACATCATTGTGATGGGAGACACGCATAGATATTGATTTCGTAATCAGGTACTCCCTCTGCACGGCTGCTACCTTCTCAAGCCCCATCAGTTGTGTGCTTGGACGTATTGTTGTCCGGGAAACAAAAACGGCCCACTAGGCCAAGCAGAGCATTGCAGGGAGAGAAAGCGCTTCATGCGACCTTCTCAAGTAGCCTGAGAAACTCCATTGCGTGCGTGATCAGGAAGCCTCAATCTATCGTGTGCCAGGCCTTATGGAGGCCTGATTATGGAGGCTTCACACCTCGCTCAGGAGGTATCCGGAAGCTGTGAAGCCGTCACCTCCGCAACCATCATGCACTTCTGAAGGACGGAGCTAGTGCTATGTCGGGCCTCCCAGCACCAAATGACTGGCCTCAAAAGATCTCAAAATAAGCATGCTCTGCACTGGATTGCTGTGCATCGCTGCTGTTTCTGCACCAGGCAAGCATGTCCACGTCCAACATGCTTTGTCTCATGTGCTCTCTGCCATAGTCTGCCATATTCTCTTCTCTCAGATGTTGGCTGCTGGATCTGGTGTTTGCGGCACTGGTGCTGACCTCAGAACAAGTTGAGGATAACTTCCTTTCAGCGTTCAGTTTCCGCAGCTGACACACAAGCAACAACTCTGTGAGATTGCGAAGTCAAAATCCCTTCGACATCTGAGGGTCTTGCAGGGCTTCTGTCGCCTCAGCCCGAGAAATCTTAGTCGAAACTCGCGCTGAATCACAAGCGCTACAATCCTTCAAAGCTTTCCAGAGCCCGCCCTGAACACAGCTCTGCACGTCCTGCAGCAGTCGATGGCAGCGCTCAGAGCTTGCCTCCATGAATTCAACAGCAACGGCAAAGATACAAAATGATGAAAACATCCAAACAGGTCGCTGACGTCTCGTATTAAAATTTTGCGGGTTCTGGCGCTAACAATTAATGATTAATCTCCTTACAGTTGATTGGGTTTTGAGGTGAGGCTTGGCTGACTCCTTTGAAACATTTGGCTTTGTAGAAGCTGCAACGTTTCTCAGAACACAAAGAGGGAAAGACCCAAAACTAGGACTTTGATCAAGACTGAATCCTTCTGTGGTACGGTGCACCTGTCGAAGCTGTGTTAGCATATCTCTTGCTAAGAAAGTCTTGCAGGGCTGGATTGGGCTATGTGAAAAATGAGTCCCTCTATGGTTGCAGCATCCCATGAAGGACTGGCAATGAGCAGCAGAGGCAGCAGCAGAGGCAGCAGCAAAATCACAGGCCTGCGTGCACCAGAGCCCGACGTAGATGGCTCCAGCAGCAAGTGCAGCATAGGGATACCTTACAGAGCTTCAAGAGAGTACAGAAGCAGTATGCTTGCCTCGATGCAAGACACAAGCTCTATCATTTCTAGATCCGGCCTGTGAAGTATGTTGGCGTCACCCAACGAGAGCTGCAACAAGAACGTGGACACGCAGACCAACTTGGCGAGACAAGCGTTGAAGCTCAAGTGACTCGCAACTTCTTCTGGCGAAGGCACCACAAGCATCTGTCAGCACCAGGCTAGGTCTTCCTACCCAAGCAAGGCAAAGGTTCCTTTAGTCACAGAGCTTCCCGCTGCCGAAGGCATCCCATGACTCTTCGGCCTATCATGACTGATTCTATGAACTCACAACTGGACGGGGCAAAGCTACCAAGCCAATGGCCTCAGAAAAATGTGTATTTGATACGCAGTGCATCGCCAACGAAGAAGCAGCCAACAACTTACGACTGAGAACAGGCACTGGATGACCTCCTGACATAAGCCACAGGCCTCTCCAGGGAGAAGAGAAAGCTTTCCAAGAAGTCCAGTGGCGAATGGCCAGCCTGGGCACTGCTTCATACGGTTGAGCAACATTGCTACAGAAGAATCATGCGGCCGTCACTCTGAGCCCGTCACCAGGTCGAAGTCCAGAGCCTGCTACATTGCTACATTGCTGATCACACCAGCCCTAGCTAGTGTTCTGTACTCGGCCTGCAGAACCTCCAACTCAGCTCGCGCAATGTCCTGCTTGGAGAATTTGTCCTGACCTGAAGCATGCAAAGCAAGCATGGATGATTCTGTGGTTAGGAAAGAGGCTTGACCGTGTAATGCTCTGCATGGACTCATGTGCTGCGCGTAGACATCTAAATGTTACATGGAAGCTGATCTGGTAAACGCCTGGCAGTTTTTCAACAAGTTGTTGCAAGCACGCTTAAGCAGAGGGCAGGAAGTCAGGACCAGGGGTTTCTGTCTTTTCTTGCTTGCGGTGCAGCAGTAAATAGGTCCTGTCCGCACATGGACCCTTGCTGGATAAGCTCATAGGTACGTCGGCTAGTTCTGTTCTCTTACAGGCGTTTCTCTCGAACGCGCTGGTAACTTGCAAGCACGGTTGACAACAATAACAAAATCTGCAACCAGAGCATCTTTCGTCGGAATCGCTTCAGCACAGGGCAGCAATCTTGTGCCGGCTTTCCACGTAGGGCCAGTTGCTTGCTAAGTCAAGAACTAATGTGCTCGGCCATGAAGCGCAAGTGTTCAGGGTGGTTTGCTCCACCAGCTGCAGCGCCGATCACCTTTGACAACTCGCACCACGAAGACCCTGCTCAACAAGAAATGTATTGCGCTCCCATTATCAGCCTTGACCGCGATGCTGAAGACGGCAATCACAGTGCAATGAGCTCGATCAAGATCCATGCGCTCCTCGCTGCAAGACCCTAAATGAGCGACGGGCTCAATCACCAATTGCAGGTATCCTTGGAGCTTGCGCAGTAGCGGTCCAGCAGCAGAACGCAAACCATGAGCACAGAGTCATCGAGTCCATGCAGCGTGCACACCTGCAAGCGAGAAGGCATTGTCAAGACACATGTGCAGATGCGGGCAAGTCTGCCCACGACTGGACTCCTGACCTTTGCCAACCAGAGGACACTTTGCTGCCGATCTCCGGCAGAAATGCATCGGTAAATGTCCTTTGTACTTCAACGTCTTCTTGCAGACCGCTCAATTCTATTGACCGAGTATGGTCCTCCGGCCACGGGCGAACTCTTTCCGTGTCGTGGTGGCCTGAGGTTCTCCGTTCTCCGCGGTCATGCGACAAAGGCAGCGGCAGCAGCGGCAGCAGCAGCAGCAGCAGCAGCAGCAGCAACCGCAGCAGCAACCGCAGCACAAGCTTGAACGTATGCTTCGTAGGCTTCTGACATCCTTCCAACTGAAGACCATCTGCAAGAAAATCCTGCAGAGATTTGTCCGGCAACTGCACAACAGTTGCAAGGTGATCTGACCGACTCCTGAAGCTGCGATTGCCAAGCAGCTTCGGTGTCATTGGCCTGGAGCGAATTGTAAAAGACATCTTCTTGCTCGGATCCCAGCACAATTTTTGACAGCTGACGGCCTCGAATGTGAAGCAAGGCCTCATAGGAACCTACACGTGCAACATCGTGCAACTAGCAATCGGCGTTGCTTGTTGCTGAGGTATGCTGAGTTTGGCTGGGCCGTTACTGCTGATTTTGCGCCTGGAAAATCATCTTGCCCAGATTGCTACAGCAACACTAAATCAATGGGTTGTTGTACTTTTGCCGAGGCCTTGCAAATCTGACGGCCGTCCTTGGTGCTCCTAACATCTCTTTACGAAGGGTCTCATCTGCATCGAAACTGGCACGGAAATGCTACCATGCTGATTTTCGGTTGGCCTGCTAGTGCCTGCTAGAAAGGCATCAGCGGGATGAGCAAGAAACCAAACGGTTTGGGTGGCAGGGGCACCAAGTGGAAACCGAAGCATCGTTTGCACGCTCCAAATCGGCCCCGCGTCTGCATGCTATGCTTCGAATGAAAACCACACTGCCTGGTCGCCCCTAGAGCAGGGACGACACGGGCTTTGCAAGGAGACTTGTTCAGGCACTTCCGTACACACAACGCTGGAGTGGGGCGATACACCAGGATGATGCGCACAAGGAGAAAGGACTGCTTTTGATCACCAGCATGACTATGTAGGACTTTCACAGCTGCCGAACACTTGCAATCGCCGCATCAAGGGGGAACGCCTGTGCGACAGCTCAGCTGCAGCTTGAGAAGGCCTTGTTTTCGCTGGCATTTTTCAAAATTGACAAAGCTGCATTCGCTGCCAGGGCATTCCAACGGAGTTGGGCAGGCTGCATCGTGTCAAGCGCAAATCAGCGACAAGCTGCTGATGCTGAGGCGAGGTGGTTGTCTGGCGTACGTCAACTGCGCCTCAAGATAAGTTGGGCTCCGGAGCGGGCCTCAGCTCCAGGAGGCTTCGGAGGCATAGTGGTCGGAGGGCGCATCCTCAGATACACTGCTCCGGCCCCTTTCCTGGAAGCCTTGTGCGTTTAGTTCGGCGCATCTTCTCTTGTCTGAGTCGTCCGCAGGGCATTAGCGAGTCCAGGTGGACCCCAGCGACCGAATTTCCTTAGAAGCAGGGTGCCAGCGAGCAAAAAGCCACATGACATCACAAGAATCCAGTAGTTGCGGTCAGGTGGCGACAGCATGAAGTGCATCCATGGGCCAGCGCTATTTGGCGGTCCAGACTGAGGGACTTGGAGCAAGGGTCTGTCCAGCTGGATCCGCATGAAAGCCTCGGCTCCCACGAACCACACGCGTTGGATCTTCAAAGGGAGCACGTTTCCTTTATGCGCTGTCGACAACAGAAGCAGATCACCAAGCTCTCAGCCCACAATTCACAAAGATCTCTTCCAGCATCCCAAACCAGGCGGAAAGAATCGCACATTTCCTGGCGGCGGCAAGATTTGCCGCAAGCGAAATTTAAGAGAGCCTCAGACAGAGGAAGTCACACTCTGCGCGTGCGACCTCATCAGCGTTCAAGTGGACAGCTTTTGGAATGTCCATGGCTGGAGCCTGTCCTTAGAGCACTCCCGATGCCCGCTCTGAACATGACTGAACTCTGTGAGATCGAGTCTGACGACTGGATCAGATTGCATGAAATCCCTGATCTTAGTGGGCCACCGTCAGACAGCTCGCTCTCATAGCTGTTCACCTGGCCCCAGGAGTCCCCATGATGACTAGCACAAGGGGCAGAAGTGTTCATTCGGCCTTTCGGTAAGGAGCGAAGATCTCTGCTCTATCTGAGGCGCGAGGATCCTATTGACGGAAGGCTCATGACATGCACGTGCCATCACGTTCCCAAGCCCGCTTGCCACTTGTTAGAAATGAAATCCTGCCTCTGCTGGAAAAAGCTCCTGTGACGCCACCCACGCTTCCTTGCCATCCATGAACCCGACGTAGACGTCATTGCCGCGGATTTGCTTGACCCGCACTTTCACGCCGCCGCCACCGCCCAGGTAGCCCAGGCTGCCTGCCGCGTCCTCCTCCAGCATGACATACTTCCCTGGAAAGAAAGCCTTCACAGACCAAGGAAAAATTCAAAAGTGAGATGATGCAAAAACACACAAATGTCACGGGTCCCGGCCGCGTGATTCTCCGCTTGGTATGTCCTGCAGCGTAGACAGATACAAGGTGGTACAAGATTTCCTGCCGAGTACAGGATGCTGTGCCTCTCTTCTGCAGCTTGCCATCTGAAGGGTCGACCAGGATGATTCTGTGAGCCTCCCACTACCCGGTTTCGAAGGCCAGGCCAGCATATGCCCGAGTCTGTTGCTATCAAGCTAGGAGGCGCGCCTCCTCTGCGTTTTGCCTCCCTAAACTTCTCAGCTGGCGGCTCCTGAGGATCAGTCAGTGGCGCTATGCAACGACTGTTTACAACTTTGGCCTTGAGGCCCTCGAACGGCGCTCGTGTTGCGCAAAACTTGAATGAGGATTCATCCTGGTAGCCTCACTGCAAATGAGGTGCTTGACATTGGAAACAGTGGATACCAAAAATCCTGCATGACCCCAAGTACTGTCTACCTTGGTAATTATTGGTACTACAGTATACTAAGGTCATGCAGGATGTTTAGTATCAACAGTTGTCAGTAGTCCAACGACTTTGACATCCTCTGAGCCATCAGCCCAGGGTGTTGGTTAAGTCGTTAAGAACCCTCCGTGAATTTTGCGCCATCAACCTCCTGGCAGCGCCAGAGCTTTGGGTGTCAACCGCGAGGGCTCTGGTTTCTGCACCAAACATCTTGCTGTCTCAGGAATCGCTGGGCTCCGGACGCGTGGAACTGGGGCGAGATGATCTGTTTCTCTTGTGTGTGGTCTTAATGTCTGCCAGGAAGGGACGTGTGAGGGCTCACTGTTTAAAGAGGTCATGTAGACCCAGGCAGCTTACACGGCAAGCGGACACTGCTCCGCGGAGTTAGATTTCATTAAGAAGGAAAGCTGTCAACTTATGTAGGACGGTTCATGTACCCGAAGCATTGCGCGCGGCTATCTACAGCTGTGAAGCTGAAAGCTGAGGTGGTCATTTACTTCTTCTGGCACAATTTAATCTGGTGAATCACAGCAGAAGCAAAACAGTGCTGGACCAAGCCATTCTTCTGAAGTTTCCACTGGTGATGTGCTCTGAAGATTCGCATGTTTGCTTTGCACTGCTTCCGCCGCAAGGTTCTCTGTGCTCGTGCTACGCTCCAAGCGGCACCATCGAAGCCCTGCCAGGTGAACCCTTCTCGCACATTCCACAGCTTTCGGGACCTCGGCTTGTCAGAGGTGAGGCGGGTTTGTTCTGGAAGTTGATAGAAGTGCTGCAAAGGTGTCCCCTCAACAAACAGAACCTAGTTTGGGCTGGGCACAGGTTTTCTGCAGCTGCCAGAACCATGGCAAAGAAATCTCATGATGTCGGCTCTTGTGGCACTGGTCTTGTAGATCACTGCACTGAAGAGTGTCCTGAAAGAAGTCCAACTCGCCCGCCGTGTAGGCGGTGAACCTGGGATTCGTATTTCAGACAGCTTCTGAGCTTGTGTAGGGTTTAGCTATAGCACATGCTTCAAGGCAAACCTCTAACTTCGACGCGAACGGCGCAAAAAGATTCCATCATGTTCCATGAACTTGGGATGCGTGCACAGAGCTCGCAGGACGGCAAAGAAAACGTCCTGATCTCTGCAGTCTTGATTCTTGTTCTTGAAGAAATCTGCAGGCCCAGTCATCTTTGTTCTCTCAAAATACTGCAGGCTGCTCTCTGGACATGCCACCTCCGCATTCTCCCAAATGTTCTCTGGCTTGCAGGTGGGGTGAAAGCCCGCGATCATGGCGTCCAGGGTGGAGTTGGGGTAAAGGTAATCCGACTGGAAACCCGCTCGCAGCTTAACCATCTCAAACTGAGCAGCATAGAAACATCTCAACTCCTCTTTATCGTGGCGCCCAGGTTCAAGCGGATCCACATGCGCAAAGACCGGAATGTTGGTGACAGGGTGCAACATATAGGTGAAGGTGGTGTCCTGGGTATCTGCAAAGCCCGTACGTGCACGTGCCAAGCATACACAGGGCTGCACTCAAAAACATTTCTCAGCTAGCGCACTACTGCTTTCTGAGTTGCGTGTCCGCACACTGCGTCGAGAGCTTCACGAGCATCTGCAGCCACTGGCGCAAGGTAAAAGACCCATGCGCCCAGAAGGATGATGGCAATGTAGAAAACGCGAAAAAGTGCATAGAAGGTTTGAACCGACAGGCTCAGGCCACGCGTGGTTTCTGCCGGCATGAGACCGCTGAAGCTAAGCCGGCCCTCATACAGTCGCTCATTCGGAAGGAGAGTATGGTGACGCGAAACATATATCTGTATTGCCATGTGGCTAACCATCGCCGCCATGCGCCGCGGAACAAGCGCCTCGAAAAGAAGCTCATCCACATTCTTGACAAACTCAAGAGCAACTGCGTTGAGAAGCAGGTCGTCGATGTTAATAGTACCAGCTAAATAGATCATGCCATACCATAACAAGAAGACTGCTATCAATAATCTTGGCAGGATCACCATCATCACTGCCAGAACTTTCTGCACTCTTTTCACACCTGTAATTATGTAGCGGCCTTTCCGAAGCTCCCATTGCATCTCTTCAGTCCGTGGGAGTGAGAGCACTACCAAGCCCATGTCATGCCCTGTCCGTCGAAGTTCTGTCGCCATGCTTGTCACCCATACGAACATGGCAAGCATGCAAATCACATCTCCAGACAACTTGCCAAAGGCTCCGCCACGGTTCGTGTATTCTGAGAGCCAATGTGTCGTGTCTGCCATCTCATTATAAAGCTTCTCACTGCAAATCTGCTGGGTCTGTGTTATCAAATCCTTCCGGTCGAAGTTGTGATATGCCTGACCATCCCGTATTCGCTGCTCCCGCAGAACCTCCTTCAAGCTCCCAAGCGGATTCGGCTCCGCAAGCGAATTGATCGCGAGTATGAGACCAACTTGAATGATAACATTCATTATCAACAGAGTTGTTGCCAGGAAGGCATTAAAGTTGCCTACAACCGCCCGAGCTCTGTCCCGCGAATGAAGCATGACAATCAGCGCAGCATCCCAGATAGAATGCTGGAAATCGATGAGCTCCAGTCCAAGAAATGGTGTCGCCTGTTGATCCGGGTGTAGGATTTGGCGCATGGGCTCTGAGCCCGGCATGTGTCCCACGTCATCCTCTGAGTCCATCTCCCCGTCATCCATGTCTGGTGACTTGAAGTCGGCTGGGGCCATGCTTTCTGAAGCAAAGCCAAGGTACTCTGCCCATGACCGGTTGGCTTCTTGCTGTGGGTTGGGGCCTCGAGCCAAAACCTCATGGCACTGCGCGCGTAGTCGTGCCATCTCCTGATAAATTCGCGCGTTTTCTTGCAGGATCGTTTGTCGTACTGATGCATGCACGTTCGCCTGTAGTCGCCGATCAAAGTCTTCAGTGACACCCATTCGGCGCGAAGAGTTTTCAACTTCAGCTCTCAATAAGTCCATCTCCATCCGCAGAGATGGAATCTCGTTTACGATTGCCTGCAACCTTTGGACGTCTGCTTGCACAGTCGCCAGCTGTTGCTGCAGTGCCATAGCTTGTGGAGTCGCATGGGGCAACGGCACTTCTTGATCGAACAATGGCTGCGTTCAATTGCTCAACATGCTGCTCATAGATTAAAGCATACTTGGCTTGCGATGTGGGCCGCAAAGGAAAGGACAACACCACACTGGAGAGCAACCGGACCATGGACCCATCAGCAACTTGGCACCAAATACCTACCTCTTGCATCATTAAAAAGCTGCGCCCAGCAAGCTCTCCTTCTGCAGCTGCTGGAAGAGTGAAAAATCCTGTTGCATAAGAGTGCCTCATCATATGTTCCTTGATCGCTGCAAGGGTCCTGATGTTTGCAAAGGAAGGCCGGGAGGTAGAACGCATCATCGAAAGAGCTCCGAAGTTCAGCCTTGTGTCAAGCTCATCTTGAAGCTCACGGAGTCTTATACAGTCTTAGGGCCGTGCTGGAACGTGCTCCAAGAAGCAGTTGCTCTTCAAATCAGGCATTACCTGAGAGCAGCGTCGCCATACCTTACATCATTTCGTCTCCAAGCTCCAGCTTTCCACGGTATTTGTCCAAGATGCTCAGGTCCCGTGAAGGTCTGCATGTGGTGGCTCATGATGCTTCTGTTGCTCTGCAATCGCCTTGCCATTGCTAGATACTGCAATGTGCTGGCTGTGTGCTCCACCAGTTTCTCTGTACATGGTGCCATATGACAAGAGCATTTGCCCACCAAACAGAACACTCCCACAATCAAATTGAACATGATTCTGAGCGGGAACTTCCAAAATGAGCGACGAACAAATTCAAGCCGGATGGCAACCAACATTCAGCAAAGTTACGGGCAAATGCCACATGCCACAGCTCAATATCTTAATAGCCCGCGGGCCTAAGACTTTCCATGGGATGAGTGCCACCTAACAACATGGGCCTTGCTCACCTGCAGAACCTCATAGCAGAAATCTTGCTTCTACCATTGGCATTTTTAAGAGCTGTAGCAGGATTGCTTGGACCCCCATGGCTCAAAATATGCCCTGTGCAAGGCCGGAACCTGGTTGAAGTGGAGGTAACGTATGGCTACCCTCTTCTGACTCCCCCCTGAAGGTTTGAACCAATACCCTCTGCACTTAAGGAAAACGAAGTAGCAGGAATGCAAAGTTGAAAGTGCAGCGGGGTCTGCCGCAGTTCTTTCATTTTTCAGGCCCACCTTTGACCTTTGTGTATACCTGATCAGATCATCTCAGCTTGCCTGCAAGTGCGTCAACGACTGCGCGCAACTCCTTTGGAGGCGCAGCTATGTCAGCTCTGGCCGAGCGCTGAGAGCGTCAATGTTCTGACCGGGTGCTTGGCACAAGGTGATAGAACAACCCAGCCTAGCTAAGCTCACATTTTACAACCGATTTCCCTATCATGGTCAAGCGTGTTGTCAATAGTTGTAAATATGTGGTGCTGAAGCCAGGCAGGAGAAGTCTTCACTCCAGACTACCCTGCCATTTGACCGCCAGCTATTATTCTTGTCACAGCTCTATCGTGGTCCGTATCAGCCTGGGAGGAAGTCTGGAACAAGCATGCCGAGAACTGGCAAGCACTGATAATGTTTTGATGTGCGCCTTCTCATTTCTTCCGGGAAACAGAATGCAACTCACACAACATGAATACTGGATGATGTATGAATTCTTGCCGGTACTCAGAACAGAGCATGCTTCTGCATCTGGCACCAGAATTGCCAAAAAATATGGAAAACATTAATCATATACTGCTCGGGAGTCAGCCGCAAGCATGCATTCTGCAAGCTCACGGAGCAAAGCAAAAAGAGCGCGCGCTGTCTTAGATAGACGGCCCGGTCGCCAAACCCTTTTTGAGTAGGATCTCGCAACGGAACGAGAACAAAAATGTCGCGGGTGAAGTCCATACGGTCAACCAACTGACCGCAGCTGATCTGGTTGCATCAGAAGAACACTTCGACATAACCGTCAGAGGCTATCGCCGAGACTCGCAGGCACTCTGTGGGGTTCCCTTCCAGAGCTTGCATCAAGAAACCTGGCATCGACTGTCCCTTTGCAAAATCAGCCGCCGACCAACCGCGGAGATTCCGAATGTCCAGCCGAGCTCCTGCTGCTACAAGGGCCGCCGCACCTGCATATTGGGAAGTGTTTACAGCTAGCATCAAAGGCGTAGCTTCCGGTACATGGTGGAGGGACTTTGTGCATGCACTTGCCGTGCCGTATGTGTGCTGAAGGGACTTGAGCGTAGTCAGAATTCCAAAAGCTACAGAATGCTTCCACACACTCCGCGACTTGTTAACATTCGCTCCCTTGCTCACCAGCCATTGCACCAGTTCTGCAGTGCCTCCGCGATGCAGCATAGCGCAGAACAATGCATCTGACATATCAAAGCTGCGTCCTCCAAATCCTGACTGGCTTTGGCTGAGAAGCTCCTCCATGGCAGCCATAGAGCCACAAGCGCAAGCTGACTCGAAGGCCGAGATCCCAAAAAGGTTGCGTGCATGTGGGCTGCAGCCAGACTCACATAAAAGACGCACGCCCTCGGCGTTGTTAGCATCCGCTGCACAAGTCATGGGCGGGCGAATCTGGCCACTACCGTTGACTGCGGCCCCGGCTTCGATCAACAAGCGCGCTGCCTTGTTGTGCTTGTACAAGAGACAAATGGAAACTGCTGAGGTCAAGGGAGGGATTCCAACCCGTGGTTGGTCTCTCCGTGTCTTGCAGTTTGGATCAGCTCGCTGGTCCAGCAGGCCTTGAATCAGCGTTGGGTCTCCGCGCAGGGACGCGTAGTGCAGGGGTGACCATCCTGCGCGGTCCCTCTGGCGCACTGAAGCAAAGCCATTTTGGAAGAGGAAGCTTGCCACTGCCATGGATACGGAGTCCGTCTCGGTGTTCATCGAAAAGCCGGGGACTGGCTCGTGCAGAGTTTCTGCAGGAAGGCCACTTAGGTAGACACCCTGCAGGTTCAGCACTAGGCGGTAGCTCACCTAGATTTCGAACATGGCTTCTGACAGAAAGACAGGAAGAGCTGCATCACCGGTCAATAATTAAGATTTAACTGAAGTTCTTTCAGCTCCAAGTTCAAGACCCAGTTACAAGGTCTTGGGATTGTAGTAGCATATGCAGCTTGCGCCGAAGAGCATCCACCATGACCGGCGCAAGAGCCGTTCGATCCTCTGCCACGGAAAACTCCCCTTCGCCAGGCGGCCCACCACCCACGGAGGCCTCTTTGCCGAGCACAAGCTCCACATTAGTAGCGCTCTTGACCTTCGGGTCTGCGTTGAAATCCCTTACCTCTTCCAACAGAAGCAAAGCGAATTTTTTTGGAGACACCCCTGCCATGATCCATGACTCATCGCTGCAGAGCTCACGAAGGGCTCTCTCCACCCTGCACCATCCACCTGGGTTTGCTGTGTCCCAAATTTGATGTTATGGGAAAGGTCGTTTATAGATAACAAGCAAGAGGATTCAACATGCCCTTTTGCAATTCCGCCACGTTCGGCCCAACTCGCTGGTGTAAAGAGCATGGACTGGCTGGGATTTTCGACCACGGGGCAAAGAGCAAGAAAGAAGCTGGAGGTGTTAACATAAGCAGGAATGCTAGCAATCGCATTGAGGAGCTGGCTGCGGTTCTCGTTGTCTCGCCGCTGTGACGTGTACTCCAGCTGTGGACAGGAAAAATAATCATACCAAATAAAGAGCGGATCTGACCGAAGCTCTGCAGTACGAAGCCCCTTGGCACTTGGCATCATCGTCTCGGTGACCAGGTCTACAGGTATGACCTCTAGTTCCGTCGTTACGTAAGTAAGAGCATCCTGCAACACCTTCAGCTGCTTGAACTCCGGGTCAGGATGCCGGTGGCCAACCCACTGATGCGAAACAAACATGGCCTTGCCCAAACTGTTCTGGAATTCGACAAGACGACCAGTGGCCTTCAGCTCTTCATGCGGGATCATCTCACCCATCTGAAGCAGCACTTTCAGGGGCACCGCGTACATTGGGAAGCACATGCGAGGCGGCTGAGGTTCCGCCTCCGTCAGCCCTTTTGCATATTCTGCTGGGGGGCTTTGCTTGGATGTACCAGCACAGGCACATCGCACCATGGCCAAGCGCGACCCAGGTCTGCCTGTTTCAAGAGTGCGGGGGAAGCTACAAACCGAGCCGAGACGATTCGGAGTCAATATGTGGGATTGCAGCCACCACAAGAGTAGTTATACATCCGGTTGACATGATTGTTTTCCCTGAACTGGGTGACACTTGGAGCAGTTGCTCCTTGAGGTTTGCAGCTCGCTGCAGCAAACCCCTGTCGACCGCTGGGACTACGGGATATCAGCGCGGGCAGTGGCCCAGTCCGGAGCCTGCAAACAACGTCCGCATGCCACTTGTCGTGCTTTGCTGGTGCATGCACCTCCGATGTAAAAGCACCGCCATCTGGCAGTGCATATGTGAGGGCATGGAGGAAGATGCCACCTTGCTGCAGCTATCCAACATGCGAAAGCTAACGAGCACATGGGCGCCAAAATCTTCCCTGAAACTCTTAAGCCACAGATCACAGAATTTGTAAACAGCAGGAATCTCCAACTTAGAGTCATATTGGTCAGGTCCGACACGCAACGCTCCCAAATGCGTGGCACAGGGTTGCTTGCAGCTAATACCTGCCAACATGAAGCCCAAGCACCCCTCCAATCTTCAATCCAAGCCAAAGACAATTAGAATGGATGCTGGGATGCCAAACCAATCTCCCGTCCGAACAGTTGCAACTGATTCCTTGAACAGCCAAGCGGCTGGGATGCATGGTGGCCTCTTCAAGACGTCACATTCTGAACAGAATGAGACGGTGGGAATTGCATGGGGCATACAACGCGAAATCCTTTGCGACTTCTTGGGAGCAAATCAGCCGCGCTTTCCAATCCGAGCTGTCAGGGTTGGAGGGTGAATTGATATCGCCACCATTCCCAACCCTATCACGTAGCACGAAAGATTTCAAGGCCTCCTCGACCAAAGTAGCGCTCTGCGCCTTCGACAAGCCGAAGTTGTCCGGTCAAGCAGAGCAATTGCATACCGAGGGATGGTGGGATGGTGGGATGGTGGATTGCAACCTCACCTCCTGGCGGATGTGCGGGATCAGCGGCAATGTGGAGTCCTTGGCTTATCAGGAGCCACATACAGTGGATGGGGATCAGAAGTCCGCCAAGAGACCACATGCCAAGCACCAGCAGAACCTGCCGATGGCACTCATCTTGCCGAGTTGCGTTTCGGAGCTCACCACCATAGCAACCTAGGACGTCAGGATGTCATAACTTGCCAACCTGCAGGCCAGGATGAGAGGACCGGAAGCTGTACTAAGGCTCTGACTATCGTTGGCAATAGGGAACCCGAGATGGAGTAAATGTACTCCTGGCAAAGCAATCCCAACACCTAATGACTCTTGCGTTTACTTTGCGCAAATGGAAACTCAAATCACAGGTAGGCCCAACACTAATTTGGTGGGTTCTGCCAGTCGCGGGATAGCAACGAACCTTCAGCTTTCTTTTGCAGCCCCTTCTGAAGAAGCGATCTGAGAATATTGCGAGGGATTCATCCTGCGACGCCATGCCCACGAATTCAAACTCTGTGGCAGCATCCTGCCACGCAACAAAAAACACACAGGCAGCCCTCGTGCTAAGCCAATAGCCCGTGGCCTTGGCATCTTCGCCCTCGGCCGGAGCTTCAGCTGAAAACTGGTACTTGCCAACCTGGCCACAGATGAGGTGCAGCTAGATTGGACTGAATAACTGCCGTTCCGCACCATCTACGCTTTTGGCCGGGGAAATCTTGAAAAAGCTCCTCCAATGAAGTGGATTAGATACGTGCCGCTGCATGCGCTTTTCTCCCGATCCGCAACTTCCTCTGGCAAAGCGTTCAACACTGCTCTCTTTTGTCAAAAGGTTCTTCGTGCGTCCGGTTTTTGCTTGCAGTTCTGCTCTGCTGCCCCACTACTTCCTCATCTCCTTCCTTGCCTCGTTTCCGTTGCCCTGTTACAGTCTGCATGAAAGGCTGGCTTGACTCCGCTGCCGCTGCTGATTTCTTTGCTGCCATGGGCACAGGCTTGCTGAAATTCAATCTGTTCTTACATTTTCCAGCCAGTACTCCGATCATTTTCTTTGAAGGCTTGCCTGGGTTCGAGCCCGCTCAGGATTTGGCGTTCAATGCAAGCCAAGCTGCCTCACAGTAAGGGCATCGAACATTGCAAGGGCGTATGCATCTAAACTCTAGCCAGCAGGGCTTTGCGGTCAATGCAGCGGATGTATCCCATGACCTTAGGCGTACGAGTGTTAATATAAAAAAAAAGTAACCAAGAACGTTGGAGTGTAGGTGCTCAGCATGGATACGCCCATTCTTGCATGTAGCACCAGCAGGTAGGCATTGCCCACCTGCTGCAAACCAGGTTGACTGTCGAGGTTTACTCCCAGCTGGCAAGATCCACATACTTAGCAGCAGACGCAAGAAGCTCATGAAAGCATCCAGGCTTGACCATTAACTCTCATATCCAAGGCTTTTTATCACTGCGCTGCTGCTGGCCCATCTCGTCAACAAAATCTGGATGAAGGCATCCAAATGAGATCCGTGGCCATCGACATGTTCCCTACAACTCTCTGCAGCCTTGCGCACAAACAATCAACCAACTTGAGAGCCACGGGCTGGGACGAAAGCTCAATAATGGACCGGAGTGGCGAAACGAAGAGACAGACCATATACAACCAGAAGAGCACGCAGCCCAGCCCTTACTGCCCATTAAAGGAACTGCAACCCTCCTACGTAGACCGCTCCTTTGAAAAAAATCTCCAGGATCCCCCCAACAAGATCCCCCAAGATCCTTCCAAGACCCCCCAAGATGCCCCCAGATCCCCCTCAAAATATGCACCCAACCCCCCAATTCCCCCAAGATCATTTTTTTCCAAAGACAACTGAAAGAACATCCTCCCAAGATCAGCAGCAGTCAATGGCCTTTTTCCAGAAGCTGCCCAAAGCAGCCTTGCACACGAGCCATGTACCTCGCAAGGACAGCCGTACATGACAGTCCTGCAAGCTGGCCGAGCCTTTTTCTGCAGCGTAAGACGCATCCGTCACTAGACGTGCCACATACGCC
Source organism: Symbiodinium pilosum (assembly GCA_905231905.1). Taxonomy (NCBI): domain Eukaryota; class Dinophyceae; order Suessiales; family Symbiodiniaceae; genus Symbiodinium; species Symbiodinium pilosum. Next base: position 126,139 of record CAJNIZ010047671.1, on the reverse strand, counting down.
TTGGCTGCTTCCTGCCTCGATATCAAGCAACCAGAAGGCAACCGCTTACTCGCAGGTTGCAGAATTCCAGTTTTCATCTTGGAGATCTCCTTACTCCAGTTTTCCACCTCTTGTCCAGCTTCCCATTCCACTCTCTCTCACTGCTGGCGTTGACGTCCAGTAAGTTGTTCGTCCTTTCCTGTGCAGCTCGCATAGACCGCAGCTGCCCTTGACTTCCCATGAGGCATGAAATAAGGAACAAACGCCCCTTCAATGCTGAACCAAACGGCTCTGGTGCTAGCCAGCGGAACGTTACCATCTGCCTGTGTAGCATTGACAGGATGGATCTGGGTCTCACGTCTTCCGTATCTGATTTGCAGCAAACCACGCTCCCACCTTAGCTGTCAGACGAGTGCCTGGACTCGACCAAGTGTGGCGGTTGCTTGTTCACGACATGGCAGCAACAGCTGCACTTCCTTTCGCAAAAAGGGGCGGGTTCTAAGGGCTGCACTCTTCTAGCTGCTTCTTTGGTCCTGGCCTCAGGTTTGAATGCTTGAGACCTACAGAACATGAGGAGGCCTTGACAGTGGATTGCGAGTTGCCGCTCAGATGACTACGCCCCTTGAACAGACATTGCGGAGTCAAAGGCCTTAGCCTCTTAGCCTCGAGCTAGCAAGACAAGGCCACTGGTTAGTCGATCGAGTCCTCAGCTTCCGGTCGCAGAGACTCAATCTTCCAGGGAGAACCACGTCAAGTGTATCACGGTGCGTCGTGTGCAACGGAGCATGTGCCTCCAGGCAGAAGTTTGCACATCTCTAGTGATGTCTAGTTGGTGCGCCTCCACCGTGCCCTGATTACGCAAGATGGCAATGAGGGAGTTGAAGCCTTACATCGAAGGGGATAAAGATTCCTCTTCTCAGCTTCAGTGCCACTGAGCTCAGCACGGTAGCTGCCGCACGGGTGGATGGGTAAAGAGCTGGGCTTGCTGACAACCAAGAGCTCCTCGGGGCTTTACTTACCAGGCTTTGGATTATCCCCGTTCGTGAGAAGAGCCTTGGTGTCTGCGACCACCTGCAATGCAAGCTCACATCGAATGTTGTGGGGAGGTGAAGACAAGCAACGCTTCACTCCTCAGAAGCACTTCATGCAAGCACTCAAACCGTGAGTCCAAACGAAGGGCGACCTTGATCGGACCGCGGTCAAGGACGGGGTTCTCGCGACAGCGCACTGCTCGGTGAACCTCAGCTGCTCACCATACTGCACTCCTCCACTCCAACACCAGCGGTTCAGGCAGCGCATTTCCTGCTGCAGTGCAGCTTTGAAAGTTTTTTGGCGAAGGCCGTGACTCAAGTCAATGCTGGCTATGCTTGGGTCAATCCACTTGATTGCCAGGCTTCCTTTTGATGCCGCTTCTCTTGCACGGGCGCCCACTTAGGAAATCTCCTGTGTCATGTGGACTAAACTAAAAAGTGATGAATGGTTACTGTCACTTGCTTTCTTCAAGCTATCGTCACTGGCTCCGGCTAAGGGTTTCACGATACGCTGCCCATCGCGCAAGACGTGTCCCGACTTGACCGCCTTCCCATCAACCGTGACTCGTCCAGCTTCTATGGAAGCCTGGCTGCAGAACTGCTGGGTGCGATAGAAAGAACATGACACTGTAGAATATTGGGCCATCCTCGTAGTAGTCCCGCGGGAAGGCCACGAACTCGCAAGCGCACACCTCACTCCCCCAAAAGACCTTCAACCGGGCTCAGCAGCAAACGGCCTCCAACAGCGTCCTTCCAATCCATCGCTGCCTGCTGCCCGCTGAACCAGCTCGAAACCCAGATTCGAACACGCTTATCTGGGCTTGTGGCTTGACATGAGTTGTGAAGTCGAAATCATACGGCTCCACATGGCGCAGTCCTCCTTGCACCCTGTAGGTGACCTCGCCATGAGCCCATCAAGCTGCATGACAGTGCAGCATGGCTGCTGAACGGCTCTACTCAGGAAGACCTATCTATTGCAACATAGCCGCTGCCACCCGCAGGCTGCTGCAAACATCACTGCGACAGCACATGTAAACCGTCATGGTAGGTGCTGAGCGTTCACACAGTCAGACAGCTTGCGCTGGGGAGTGCACGTGTTCTGGGCCTGTAGCAGCTGCTCCAGAGACTCTGCCTATCATGAGTTTTGCGCAATATTCCATGTAGCCCTTTGTCTCCCATGCTCGATGTACATTGCAGACGCCTCGTTTTGTTGGAGGAGTTGTTTCAACTCGTTCTACCGCCTGCGCGGCGGATTCAGAGCAAGGAGCAGAGACTCATGCCAGGCTCCGCTCATGGGCAACCTCAGCAGCTTTCTCTTGGCCTCGGTTGCACACGTGCATTGCTTGCCGCCCTCAATTTCCGGCAGTGCGCGGGCGGGACCGTTCGCAGTAATTTGTGGTCCGTCCTGATGATTAAAGCGTAAGGCGCTTCCTGCCACAGACAGTCCCGGCCTGAGCCTCGGTCTCATTCTGCTCGCTGGCTTCACGCTTGGGCATTAGCGGCTGGCAATCATTGTGATCATGTTCGGATTTGTGCCATGCTGCCATGCTGGAACATGCTATCGTTTGTTGCAGTACAGCGTGCGACCGTTGTGCCTACAGACTTTCTGCTGGCGTAGTTTCTATGCGGGGTGAGATGCACCCCAAGGTTGGCTTTCTGAGCTACACCACAGGAGGGGTTTGCACTGCGAGTTCATACTTCCAAGGTTCATTCATGTAAAGCACGAGCTGGTAAGACTAGGTGCTGAGAACTCCCCGGCCGGCATCATCTTGTAGACAAGTTCGAGCCAAAAGCTGATAATGTGGATGTAAGTAATACAGCACTGGAGGCCTACACTTCAGAATCCGTCTGGCCTTTGACACAAGGCCAGCAAGTGTCTTGCGGCAGTCTGCGGATCAAATTTCACCCAATCAAAAGTGGAAAAGCCTTGACAAAAGAAGAAGACTGCGTCCTTTAATTGAGTCCCTCCGTGACCCCATATAGAAAAGTCATGGCTGTTACTAGATGGATTTGGTTCGTGGTCAAATTTTCACCCGCTGCACATGGGATGTCAGAGCATGCAGGCATTTTTTGCACGGTCAGCGGCAGCGCAGCAATCAGTTTGTGTGCAAGTGCAATATACATCTGCAGTGCTTGGCCTCTTCCATGCAATTTTACGCAGCCGCGGCAGAAGGCGGCTCCTTCCATTGTCGATCTCCAGCTGTGTGGTGCTCTCTTTTTGGGGTGGCTGCCCTTTTTCTGTCGGTTGTAGGAGGGGGGTTGGGCGCCCTCCGCACAAGACGTGGGTCTAGTGGTGTTCGATATTTTTCTAACAGAATACAATACGGATTGTTGATGTACCCCTTGCACAAGATAGAGTTTTCTGCCGCCGCTGTCGGTGGTGGGGGGTTGTTGTTCTGACCTTGCAGATCAAAGTTTCTGCGCCTTCCCGGCTGGCCTGCCCTTTTTTTTCTGTTTTTAGCTATGCGTCAAGTCAATGAATCCAACTTGCGCAGCTTGCTGACACAAGTCTGACTGGCCAGGCGGCGGCGCCCAGTGTGTGTGTCAACAATCATTTCCAAGCAATTCCAGGACCCTGTAACATCCTGTAACCATAGGCTTGAATTAAACACTGGCTTGAACCAGACCGTACCGGACAAAACCCAGGCCCCGCACAATAAACTTCATAACAAAGCTCAGGAAGAGTGAGTGCGGGAAAATACAAAGGATGCACTGCTGAACCCAGTTTTGGATCTGCTACGACGGCCAATTCTGATGGCACTCAATTAGCTGTTGGTGTGGTCACCGGCTCCACGAAGTTGGGCATTCAGATTTTTACGGTCCATCTCTTATTGGCTGGCCGCAGGTCGCAAAGGCGGGTCGCAAAGGCGCGACACGTGCTGACATGAGATGAGGATGTAGGCTGTGGACCCTGGCTCAATGGTCAAGGTTCAGGGTGGAGGGTAATGGCTGGAAAACTCCAGCGATGAGAGCGGGCCTTTTGGCATAGGAACATGTCAACGTTGTGCCACTTACAGTGCTCTTTTGATGCGAGATCCATCTGAACAGCTCAGCTGCCTATGTGCGTCATTGCCATTGTTTTTCCTTAAACGCGGTGCTTCGAACGTCAGCTCAGCAACGTGTCCAGGCATACCAACTGCCCTGATCATCATGGTGAGGTCACACCAGCATTTGCCATATACCTTACAAGATCTGGCAAGCATATTGAGCCCTCTCCCCTCTCGCAACAGCAGAATGCATACAAACAACCTAGGTCACAGGCAATCCGGGATTGAATCGGGTAAAGAGCGGCAGATGCTGCCTGCGGGAACAGGAAGCCAGGAGCTGCAGTCTGCCAAAGTCTTCAACTAGCCTCAGACAAGCTGAAGGGGGCTCAGCGTCGGCCGCCTGCTGCAGCCCGCCTGATTCGAACATGGAACTTGAACAGCCTCGCTCGCAGCTTCACAAGGACGAGTACCAGTCTGCACACTGCACCTAGGTGCTCCCTCAACACAAACTGGTGGATGACCGGATCAAGTTCTGCCAAATCAGACAGTTAATCAATTCTGAAGAACACCTTGGGGGCTGCGTTTGGAAGAAGCTTCTGGCTTGCATTAAGAGGGGCTTAGTTGGTGGCCCTTCAGCTTGGCACCTCGGAGGGGTGGGCGTTCGGCGTCGACGTCTGTCCTCAACCGGTGCTCGTCGAGGCCTTTCTTCAGCGAAGAATAAGGTGTGAAAGATGGACAACCAAATCAGATTGCAGGTGGCTTTGGAGTCGAAGGCTTGATCTGAACAAAGACTTGAATCAGAGGACTGGAATCAGCGTAGTCTTCGACTGTGGCGCGAGTTGCCCAAGCAAGAAATTGCGCCGAGCGACGGGTCCCGCGCAGCTCCGCGGTTTCCGTTGCCCTCTGTCCTACATGGACCAGATGTCACAAGCTGCCACACATCCTCAGAAGCTTTCTTTTTTTTGTTGGCGCACCTCGCGCGGGGTGGAGGGTCTGAACGGCCTGGGCCCAACTCAGTCAGCGTGACCGATGCAAGGCTTCACACAGCTCAGCTGCGCACGAGAGGTATTTGCTGCCTGCCAGAGTGCAGCTCATGTCTGCTTTATGAATATCTCTCTGAACGAATTCGATTGAATCATGACGCGCAGACCCCACTTCGTGGAGGACCATCTCTGTATCCTCAGCATTTCTTTCATGCACAAAGTATGATGGCCCATTACTGTGGGCCAAAAGGGCTTTGTAAACGCATGCTTGGGGCATCGGCCCCCGCCAGTTGGCCTACATAGCTGCAAGCTTCAAGACCCAAATCTGATGCTCCGAAATGTCTCATTCTGTAACTGCGGCACAAGGACAGGCCTTGGACTTCTACTTCTGCGGCTACCACCTGCAAGGCTGAGGCAAAATCTTCCTGCGCGCCTTGAATGGCCTGGTGTCATACTGCAGCAACATAAAGCGCGGCCACACAGCCTGAAGCTGGTGGAGGTGCTCGAGTATCAGCTGCCGAGGCACGTCTCCTGTCAAAACTCCTTCCCAGTTGATTCCTGCACTCGCGAATACCGTCAGTTGTCAGCATTCCTGGGCGGATCTTCACCCTCGAGGTACACATCGATGGTCCTGTCCTTGTTCAACACATAATGAGAAGTTGCCGCTTGCTCAAAATCGTCCTCGGTGTCTAAGAATCAGACATTCAACTGGCCACCGTGGAAGCGGCGGACCGCATCTTGTGCATGTCGCGGCCTGTCTTATGTAAGAGTCGTACACACCCTCTACCCTCTGCAAGCGCAAGGTGTTTTTAGGGTCCAGGCTCCCTAAAGGTGACAGTGGCTACATCACCACCTACTGTTGCACCTGAGCCAAGCTAGGATGCAGTGGAGCAAGAGCCGATTCTAAGCTGGGCAGCGGGCTCAAAACCCGACCGACGTCTTTAAACGCGGCTTCAAGGTCTCGGCCTAAGCTCCATCCATTGGAGCCACACCACAAGCCCCACAAAAGGTCTCGCTTGTTTGAGGCGGGGCGGCTTGTGCACCCTCCCTCTTCCCAAGCTTCCGACGATTGATGCGGAGCCCTTGCAGGTTCGATACTACCTCAGAGCTCGCTCTTACAAAAATTAAGTGTGGTTCCCGCTGTGCAGGAAGCTCCCTCCGGTTCCAATCACTCTGTGCACATAGCATACAGTCTGAGACAGTGACGATTGTGCAGCCCCTTGCAAAGCAATTCATGCAGCAGGCTGCTCATCGTAAGTCAGATTGAAGCTGTTACGCTGCAACGCAGGCTATGCCCGCGTTAGATCCCCACACGTGCAGCTTCCCTGCCTCTGTCGGCCTCGCAGGCAAGAAGGCGAGATCATTAAGAATGTCTCAGGAGCTCACTTACGCCTTCTAGTTTAACACATCTCCCTGCCACGTGAATTTGGCTGCACTCTGTCGCTCCTATCTGACACTGAAAATCGTATTCAGTCAGGCCTCTATCCTCATCAGCTGGTGGGTCATCGTTCCTACGTCCGAGGCAACTAGCAAATGTCTTCGACTTGGCAAGTTCGGAGCTTGAAACATCGCCGGAGTTCCTTCTGCGATCTCGATCGCGCGGCCTCATGCCCGTCCACTGGCAGAGCTTCAGTGAACTTCAGCGTGCTTGCTGTGACTTCGGGAAGGCTGCGACTCAGGGTCTCCTCGACGGTCGCCCTACGCAGCCGCTCTTTGACCCCCGAGCTCTCTTGAGGACACCGCAGCTTGGTTCCCGACACGCCCGTAGTCTTGATAATCCTGGCATGCAACCAATCGCATAATATGGAGAAGCCGCTACGAATACCCTCTCAATGCTAGATCACATCGCGTGTCACCTTGCTCCCGTACCCGCCACTTCGGCCATATCTATCATCATCGCCCCTGCAGGCCGTGCATCGTATGTAAGCGGCATCAGACAATCGAGGGTCAACACTTCTTGCCATGCCTGCTACCACCATAGGAGAATTTCGCTCCCTGATCCTTGCTGGGTCAACACTCAGGAATGCAAGCTTTGGGTCGTTGCGGCAGAATCATTGTAGTCCAAGGCTCGTAACTCTTTCCGTATTTGTCATCGTATTTATCATACTTCCCACCTCAAATTGCAATGCTCCGACTTGTGCAATAGCAGTATTGCCGCCTGCCCTTTGGCGGCGACGCTAAGAATCCAGCCCCCGTAGCCGCCACTCCTGGGCTTGACACACCCATCGCGAAAAGGATTGCGCACGTGATTACAGATGTCTGAGGCGTGCACTTATCGTAGGACTTGTCATAGGACTTGTCATATGACTTGTCGTAGGACTTGTCATATGTGTCATAGGACTTGTCATAGGACTTGTCATAGGACTTGTCATAGGACTTGTCGTAGGACTTGTCGTAGGACTTATCATACGACGAGGTCTTGTCCCACGATTTGCTGCCAGACCAGTCCCACGACTTTCCACCTGCATCGCAACTACTCCCAACATTGAAGCAAGGTCTCGGCTACATCTCAGCTGCGAATTTCTGGCGATTATCTCTAGTCCGCCGTCTCTACGCGCAGCACAGCCTCCGCTGCCATAAGAGTCGCTTCCCTGCCCAGGGCAACAGATCTGAGACAGCTCGAATTGAATTGAACAGCAGGCCTTGCTCTTCCAATCGCTTCCCCCCCAGTCGTTTCCATCCTTCTTCCAGTCCTCATAGTATTGCAAGTTCTCAGCTATGAACTCCCTGGGCTGGCAGCATTCACAACCAGGTGGTGTGCGGCAGTTTTGGATCCAGAACCCCACTTGTCGGTGTCCTGCAGACATCTATCCTAACCCAGTCTTTCTATGTCTGCTGCTCTCACACAGAAATTTCCACGACTCGAGTCTCCTTCCAGTCGTCCTTCTTCTTCCAGCTACTGTCCTCCAATTCTAGCTGGGTAAAGCTGGTCATTGCACAGGTAGTCACGGAATCGCTGCACCCCAATAACCAGAAATATTATACATGCGAGCCTTCCAGTCATCAGTTTTGGAGGTGCCGCTCTTCCAGTCCTGCACATCAGACCCCGGTTGCATCCAGAGTAAGCTCAGGTACGCGCCGTGAGCGTCCTTGGAGTCACCCTTGTCCTGACACATCACAAACACCACGTAGGCAACTGACCCATGGAATGGCTCCGAATCCAACCCGATGCGATCTGAAGCCAAAAAAACCCTGGCCATCTCCTTCCAGTTGTCATCTTTGGACCAACTTTGCTTCCAGTTTCCACCTTGTCATGTTGGAAAGGGAACGAGAGATCAACAGAGTGACTGGGTCTTACTTGCCGCCTCCACCTCCTTGTCTTCCTCCGCTGCTCCATCGCCCTTTGCCTGGCGACACGTGCAAAAATATCTTAGTGGGTCAGTGACATGTCATATGTCTTAGAAAGGCCAGCTGGAAGCACCGCCGCCCTTCGACGCTCGGCGATCAGCACTTGGTCCGCAGGTTGCTTCAACAAATGTTCGATGCAAGTGCAATTTGTTCTCCGGAAAGATGTGAGGGCCAGGCTCAATCAAGTCGTCCAGTGACATACTAAGCTTGTCAACCTTCTCGACGTCGCCTAGCCATGCTGCTGCAAATTCATGTGTATGCATCACATGGGCTTTGAAAAGCTGCAGATGCCTTCCTCTTCCCCCTCCTTGGCTTCTTCCTTAGGCTCGTCTCCTTCTCCTTCAGCTCCTTCAGCGTCGGCTTCTCCGTCGCCTTCAGGCTTGAACATTGAATCCGATATCAGGAAAGGACACCTTCCTAAACACAATGCGCTGCTCCACGCTGTGAACGGTACTGACCTTGTGGCCTGCAGTTGTAGCTAGATTATGCTGATGCGTTGGTCGTGCAAAGATTACCTGAGATAGGACGCATCAGGCTGCTGAGTAGGCAAGAGTTCCTCATTGCGAGATGCTTAATTGCAAGTGTCCACGCATTGTGGAAGCAAACCTCAGGCAGTGATCAGGTCAAGCGGCATATCAGGTTCTAGCAGGGGTGTGGGGAAGCACATTCTCTCGCAACAGAGAAGTGCACAATATGCTTATGTTCTGGCCTTCATCTTTGACGGCATCATCCATTCCGTTCTCCTCCTTGGGCTCCATTGTTTGATCCTCTTCTTCCTTCGGCTCCTCTGCACTCGAGAATCCCAGGGACTGGCTCGACATCTTGTCAAAACGTGCGGTAACTTGCAACAGACGAGTACGAATGGCTTCTGCCTGCTCTGTATTCTCGGCAGGCGCAGTTCCGCCGGGGGCATCCTGCGGTGCTTTGAAGGCGTCAGGCGGAGGCTTTGCTAAGAGAACGGCTGTCCGCTCCTCATCTTCCTGCCCCTCCATTTCAGGGGCATCCTTGGCCTGGCCACTAAGAAGTTGCATGAGGCGCTTGGAGCATGAATGTTTCAGGTTCAGCTTCTGCGTGCAAGGAAGACTAGCCAAAGAACAAGACATAACCAGAAATTACTGCCGTCAGGTCAGGTCGAAGTAAAACACGAGCTAGCTTGACCTCAGCGTCTCCAGCAGGTTCCTCAGCTGGCGCCTCAGCTCAATCTAATGTTCTGCAGCGTGATGCAGCAATGCAGCGGATGCATGCCAGGACTCGTGCTGTTTCGGCCGCTGGCGCGTCTGTGCCGCCCTGCGGGGCACTGCTGTGATTTCCTTACATGCCTCACTTTGTAAACAGCACTTTGCCCGACCTCGGCTGTATCCATGGTGTCCTCATGAATGGGAAACTGAGTTGGGGGGCGGTGTCACAGATGCCAACTCTGTGTTGTGCCTCACCCATGGCAGCAGCCTGGGACGAGCAAGAGAGCCAAGGCATACAAAACGCACAGGAGGGACCAAGCCGCCCGCCGCCACCAAGCCCTGCTGCTTAAAGGTTTTCTACGCTGCTGTTGGGCCAGGGCGGATGATCAAAGTCAGAGTCAAACGCTGGGTAAAATCAGCCTGTTGCAAGCTGATGTAGGTGGTTTGGAATACCGACTAGCATGGCGGCATCTGACGGACAGCTTTGAAAGCTTCGACTCAGCTGCGATTGCTCTGGCGATGTAGCCAGACAACTTAGCAGTAGATGCTGCTAGCTCCGTGGTGGCGTTCCATCAGTCTGCGCGCCGCATGCCACATGGCCTCCCAACAAGACGTGATCAGATTTTCCAATAGTTGAAAACGGCGAAAACGAAAAGTGTGTGATGTCATCGTCATGATCATCACACCTTCTAATTACGAGTAGTAGTTTTATTACTACTATTATTATTCATCTTCATCTTCTTCATCATCGTGTGAGATCCTGCGAGCTGAGCATCACTAAAGCAATTGCATGATCACTTCTGTTCAGATCAACAANNCCCCCCCCCCCCCCCCCCAACACAAAGCTGCCATCCGGACGCCCTGGGCCTCAACTTCGTTGTAGGACTCATTCTTCTTGTCAACGTCATCCTCAGGTAACAGGCCAATCTAGCAATTATATGCGAAGTACTTCAGATTACTTCAGAACAGCCAAGCTTCCTTGGCCTTAGTGACGATGTGCTCTTCCCGGCGCTTGAGGCTAGCGAGGTATTCGCCACTTGGCACCCTCAGCTTGCTTAGATCTCCTGAACAATAGGGACTGACATCAACTTTTCGCAGCCTGTGTCATTAGTGCTAGATGAGCCCGATCCTCCAACTGCAGCCATGGCCTTAACCTGCCAAGAGCAGCTCAGAGTGATCATGTACCTGCCGGGCATCTCCACATGAGAGCTGAGATGATCAGGTACATCAAGGACTACACAACCCAGAATCCTAATAGCTCAGGTGCTGATTTTGCAGAGCGAGTAACATTCGAAAGAACGCCTCCTCGACTGAACCACCGGCAGTCAGCGGGCCATGGTTCTCGAGGAGCAGGACCTTCTTCTTTGGTCCCAGATTCTGTGCCATTCCTCAGCTGCGAGAGGCTTCGTCCGAAAGAGCAGGGGATGCATTAGACTTGCAAACAAAAAGCTGAAGATCTTCCGTGCAAGAAGCTCTGTCGCTCATCCAAATCAACAGCACTGCCTTCAAAGGGGTGATAGGAGAACTCACCCCACTGTGAGAGCGCTTCCTGGGTAAGGGGAAGGAAGCCGACCGTGGATGTCAACACTGCCACAGTGTCAGCATGATGGCAATGCCAAACGCAGGTTATGTCTGGGCGGGCAGCATGGACAGCGGAGTGCACCTGCCAAAATTGGATTGCGGACTTCCAGACTACGACGACATGCGAATATGAAATGGTAGAGATGCTGAGGCGCACACCACGAAACCCTGCTTGAAAAGAGGTCCCTGGTTGGTGCCCTTGTCTACCACATTGCCATCCAGATCAACCTTCAACAACGAGCTAGCCTCAGATGAGCGATCACTTTTGACTAGCATCCATTGCAAATGAAGGTGTTGGATGGGCCCTGAATTCCAAAATTGGGCTGTGCTCCGTGTGTTGAGGATTTCGGAGTTGGACTTGCAGTGCAAAAAGGGAGGTTTGGGATGTGTAAGGCATTCTGCATTCTAAAGGCATTACGTGATCCACCCCCAATTCTCACGTAGATATGGCTGTCTCAGGCAGGTGATTGCCTTGCAACTGCAAGGGTCATGCTTTTGAGCTTCCAAACCAAATCATTTGAGGACCCTTCAGCGAAACTCCCTGTGGAACAGCCTGTCTTTGTGTTAGTTACAGGGCTTTTCAGGTATGTCGGGATTATTAGAGGGGCTCATTTCCTCATCCCTTGCAAACGAGGGCCCATGGGGCACAAGCCTCCTAACGCTTCTAATGGATTAATGGTGCTGTTATCATGCTGGGGGGCGGTGACCTCATCAAATCTCAATCCGAAGGGATTGATGAGAAAGTGGGGTCCATCGGATAAGCGGTCGCTCTCTGGCACCTTCAAGGTAATGTGGTTGAAAACGAGCTCGTCCCATCCATAGTGTGCAGCCAGGCGGTACGCAACAGCCAGCTTGCAGCGGGCTTCCCACTCAGCAGGGCTGAACTGCGATTTCGGCCGCGAGATTGTGTCACGACGTGTCCGGTCGCGCCGCGCAAGTCCAACGGCTTCCGATGGCAAATCGACCGGAGCAGCTACAGGATCAGGGAAAACATGACGCGACAAGTGCTGGACGCGCCGCATGCTCAAATTTAGTTACAAACCGGCTCGAGCCTTCCAAAGTCTCAGCATGACTTAAGCATCATTTGTTCTAGCAGCTGAAGCGCTACCCTCTCCAAGGCTGCAAGCCAGTCTGGGATTGAAATGCGAACGCAAGAAAAAAAACTGCAGTTACTTTAGGAAGCAAGTGTTTTCCCAGTTTAGTACTTGCTGCGAAAAGTCATATGAGCACGCACATCTCAACCCTCGGGGTGAGTGTGCTGATAAGTGATTCACTGAAAACTGGCGTCGGTGGGCTGTTGCCAAGGGAAAACTGACGGAAAACCAAAATTCAGACAGACTATGCATATGGAACTTGCTCAGATGTTCCTCGTGTCCAAGCCCAGCTTTACACGAGCATCCACCTGCGTGCATGGGCGCATGCACTGCACGCATTCACCAAACAGCCAAGCTAGGAGTGCTAATGACATCAGTAGGAAGAGATCTAGCAAGAGCAGGAGTAGTAGTAGCAGCAGCAGCAAAATCGCATTCTTATTCATGGTCATCAACTCTCCTCATTCGGATCTTCGCCATTGTCGCCGCATTGTCATCAAAACCGTGGTCGCCACCATACTGTGGGCTGTAGAACTCCATTTGGCAGGCAAGGTGGGAAGAATAAGCAAATAAAGAGTCATTGCCGTAGAAGAGCGAAAAAAAATCCAAAGACAACTGAAAGAACAGCACAACTCACCATCTGCGTCTGCCCTCGTGAAACAAGAATGAGCCAAATCGTTAGCAGAGCCTCCGCTGTTAGCGATTTCCAGTCCGGAACCTTGCAGAGAAGAACGTGAGCATTTGCGGAATGGCCTAAACGTGCTGACGCGCAACTCGCAACTCTGCTGCTACTACTGCCTACTGCCGCTGCTACTGTTACTGCAACTATTGCTCCAACTATACCCCTGCTACCACAACTGCTACCATTACGACCACTCCCACTCCCGCCGCCACTCCTTCTCATAACCCTGCTCCTGCCCCTACTCCCTACTTTCCTCCTCTTCTTCGTCAACAACTCCCTCCTCATGTGCAGACAGCGTAGATTGCTACTAGTACAACTCGAAAGTACTCATTGCAGCATGCTTTCAACGACAATGAGAGCTGCTGCCTCTGCCATGACTGGCAGAAAGAGTAATCGTCTCATTATCGTTCTTCTCATTGCTCTTTCGTCAGAAGCCCGACCGTTGCTAAACATATATATATATATATTTATTTATTTATACATATGCATAAGTATATGTGGGAATGCGCCGAGGCCAAGGCTCCAAGGCATCGAGTCCCAACCCTGCCATTCTTCTTAATGATGATTGTTTGGCCAACGGCCTGCAATGGAGGACATGGGAGGGAGCGCTGCAGATTCGGGATGGTAGGAAGTTTTCGAATGTGACATTGTCAATCTTCGGCAGAGGCCTCGTCCAAACCCTGGCTTCGTACCTTGGCACCGGCAACAACCGCAGAAAATGTCGCATTCGCATAGGCAATGCCTGGCGCTCAGGCCTGCACCTGGGCCAACTGAATCTCACAGAGCTGCGCCCAGTCTCCCTTTGGATCCTGGCAAGAACGCAGCCGCAGTGAGCCAAGCTGAGACAACCTGTGCTCTTTAAGCCTTAGGAGGTTTCGCGCTGACAGAAGTGGCGAAAAATCAACTGGGGCTACTGTAAGCAAGATTCCCGTGCGCATGCCCAAAACACCAGAGCCAGTCGAAACACCACCACCAAGCCCCACGTACATGCTACGTCGACACCAATGGTCCTGAGCTTCTAACACATGTGAGAATCCCACGGTTTGCTGTTCCGGTTGTGCGTTTGCATTAGGAGTTTCCTAGCTGTCATATAGGATACACTACCCGTACAGAGCTTGAGCTCCGACTTAGGAGCCAATTTCTGCTTCATCAAAGAGTCCGGTGCCATCTTACACTTTCAGGATGTTTCAGGCAACAATGGCTCTGGAGGACACCGTGTGTTGTGTACAACAACTCCACAAGTAATCCCGAATGGGTCCTTGCCAGGCAGTGCAGCAAACTGCAGATCTTGAACAGCTGCAGCGAGCGCCGACCTCAGGGCAGCCGCAAGCAGTATGTGTCCATTGCCAGGCAAACCCATTTCAGGTCTCACACGTGTCCTCCGCGGAAGGGCTGCAAAGCACCGGTACCAGGAGGAAGTCGCAGCGTGTCATGGCCTGCGGCTATGTGCAAAACTGAAAGTGCATGTCAACAAAGTCTGCTGGACCGAGGCGGGCCTCTGACAACTCTTTCGATGCTTTGATGCACTCTTGACCTACCGTATTCAAGCTGCATCCACCAAAAGTCTCTGGCATTCACTTGAGTTCTAGGCCCCTTCCAAGTATTAGTGCAAGAGCCAAAAAGCTGACAGACTGACTAGGGCTGCAACAGAACTTGAGATCACCCAGGCAGAGGACCTCGACTTCCCCTCTCCCCAGCGCAACGTCGCATCTCTGCTCATACATGGCGAGATACAGCAGCAACAGCTTCAGCAGGTGGCTCTGCAATCCAACACGCATAGCCGCATTGCCCTGGAACCCGGGAACGCGACAGGCCGGCGCGATTTCATCTGTCGCCCAACTCGGAGATCGCTGAGCTGGGCGTCCACAACCTGTCAGCCGTCAATTGGATTACTCCGTTTGATGCCTGCTCTAACATGAAGATCGCCATGTGTCCACAACACCCTACCTGTCCATCCATCTGGACTTGCACAGGAAGTCGCGCTATCAAGGCGCCTTCCTTCGGACGGATGCTGGCCAATGACCCGGCATGCATCAATCTGCGGTGCTTGCAGTCCTCCTTTGCCTGCGACCGAACAGAATCTTGATTCCACTCCTCCACCATGACGCAGTTGCGCACTTCGTGTGTGTTGATTCAACAACTGCCTGATACGTCAAGAAGCCGCAGACTACCATAGCTCCAAAGTTGACCGCAAGGTCTTGAAGCACGTTCCTTCGGGAGATGTTTTTGTCATCCCACAGAGGCAGTTGAGATACAGGAGCTTGGTTGCAGGCGGCAGCGGGCTTGCGCGGGGGGCCCCGAACAGGGACTCAGCAAGAAAGCAGATGCTAGACAGATGCAGCTTAACACTCCTCACAAGGTTTGTAGCAGCACTCGTGACGAAGATGAGCTTCCTGCTGCCAAAAGCCTGGAATTGGCAGAAAACAACAGCACTCTCTTGCGTATTGAGTGACTTTTTCAAATCATCTGCCTATCTCGACATGCCGAATCTGTTTGGAAAGCATTGCACACAAAGCGATCAAACTTCAGTGATGACAGCCAATGACAGCACATGCGATCACGAGACTAGTTCCAATGGCGTGCCTGGGCAAGATGAACAACAAACCAACGCCGGCACCACCCTCAGAAGCGCAGGAAGATCCAATGGCACAAAACAGCAAGGCGTCTCATGTCGTTTTCCGGCGCTGCACGTTGACCGGGCACAACCAGAACCATTTTTTCCCTGGTCTCAGATCTCGCTTTCCCTCATGGCATCAGCGAGAACATGGCAAGTCAGCCTCAGACCAGCACGGTCGCAGCTGAACAACCAGGAACTCCTAGAGAGTCACTCAGCCAAGGCACACGAAATAAGGAATGGTGCCTTCTGTTCCCGGCTGTGGGAATGGCGGTTGCTTGGGGTCGCTCTCCATAAACAGTGGGCCGTACATCTCCTGAGGCAGGCTACTGCGGAAGCACAAACGATTTGGTCCTGACCCTCGAGCCTTCTCCTTGCAAGACCAACCAGGTCCAAGATCATGTGCCTGAGATCTTGTTCATGGCCCGACCCTTTCAAGTGGCTCCGGGTCTCCACCAGACACGATTGGCAGCTGATTTACCTCCAAATGCGGCTCGCGGAGGTCAGCTGCGTCCTCTGCCTGTGCAACAAGTGATCAGTTCGCTAGCTTCACTAGCTTGCGAACCCGCTTGGGAGGAAAGCCTCAAGGCCATCGGAGACAGAATCCTGCACATGGGCACGAGCAGCCCAAAAAAAAAGACCAAGTGTGACGCTGCAAGAACCCAAGCCAAGATAGGCAAGAGATGCGAGGAACCTGACCAGCCCACAGCCGACGTTGGGAAACCACCAGCCTGGAGACATCCCAAACGTCTACTTGCATATTTTCCAAGAAGGGCTCGCAGGACCATCGTAGTTTCAAGGTCCGGGCAATTGGCCACCTGAACGAAGCACCCGCCGCACCTCCTCAAGCAAGGCCACCAAGGCAGATCACGCTGTGTGTTGCCCCAGGCTGCTTTGCAGTCATGCCGTATCCTGGAAATACTCTTGCCGCGCTGTGACCGTTCCCAGACAGTCAGACAAACCTTTAGCTGCGGAAATGCAAGTCATATGCAAGTGCTTTCTCTTGTAAGTGGCACCTTTGTCAACGGCAGCTGCGAAGTGGCCGTCATCGAAGTCCGACATGTTCCTGGTGTGCGGCTGGCATCTGCGAATCATGTTCAAGCATCACTTAAAGCCGAACCGCACAGCAGGACATGAAATGCTGAGTTGCCGCCTGGCATCCATTGTCAGAAATGTTAAGCCTGGGAACCGTTGGCGCATCCGTTCCTGAAATTCACCCGAAGCAGGCACAAGATGGGGGAAATGCAAGAAGCTGACACTCCAACGGTCACCTGTTGCAACATGTGTCGGTCACCTCTGCAGAAAAATCGATGCTAGTGACCTGCGCGAAAAGAGGGATCGGCCACAACAGAGCTGCACCACTTGTACACAGGACCTGCCAGCTCTTCTTCTGGAGGGCCTCTCACATCCAAAAAAATGGATTGTGCAAAGCTCTTGGAATCTGTCCTCGTCCGAAGCCAGTTCTGCACTCAGCGCAGAGTCCCCGCTTCCCAGCACCAGCAGCCTCTGCGAGGACCGTCTGAGAGACTACCTGACTTGCCAAGGCACAGAAGTTCGCCTTGACTCTGAAGGCGCCGAAGGAGTTGCCGCAAGAAGCTCCAAAACAGAGCTTCGCAGTTGCTGGTAGCCTCCCCAAACTCCCTCACCAACTCTTACCGTCACTCCCACGAGACTTCCTTCACCCCAACGTGCAATGAGCTGCTGGCCGAGTCCGTACCATTCGAACAGCGAACGGCCATGCTGGCCCTGCACGTTGTAAACTCGATTCCAGTACTCTGGCTTGTCTGCCTTGTCAGGGCATGGAACGCTGTGATGGATCTCCATGCACAAATCGAGCTTAGAGCAACATGCCAGGCGGCTGCTGGATATTCCTCCCAGCCACAGACACCGCCCAGAAGCACCAAGTGCAAGTAGCGCCATTGCATCACGCGAACAACATACAGGCTTCCCGATGCTTGCCCAAAACCGTGCGACTTAGCAAGACGACTTTAATCATCACTCCGACCAACAATGGCTTGAACAAAAAATGCCCGGCGCCACTCAAGTCAGATTTCTGAAAAGCCATGTGAGCGCAGTATGCTGTAGAGAGTGTCTCAGCGTCTGGCGGTCAAGAATCCGAACAAGGCAACTTTGACCTGCCATGCGCATGGTGTGTACTTGTGCCGGGGTCAACACAAATCACTCGGTGAGAATACACATCATCTACTGCGGACGCTGGCATTGGGAAGATTGCGCATCAGCGGGATATTTACACATCAACAAATGGTAATCCCCATGTAGACGCTGATTCCAGGGCAAACCAAGGTAAGGGCAGATTTGCCGTTTTGCTATGAACGCTGGGGTTTGAGAAGAAAATCACAAGATTTAAAGCTCATTTTTTCGTAAGATTCCCCATGTAGACNNTTTACACATGCCCCAACATGGGATGCCGAGATACTGCCATTTCCCGATTCATGCGTTGTGGACCAAACAAGCCGCCTGAGACGGCTTTCTATACTAAACGATTGAACCATGGCGCGTAAACAATCAACGTAAGAAAAGGTGGCCTTCCTTGAGTTGCAAAGAACTGCATGGACGCAGCAATGTGTCCTATCTTGTGTCATATCTGATATTTCCAGGAGTGAGACATAGCACGCAACATACATGACATCTCTTCTAGTGAATGCTTTTGAACTGGGTCCCCCAGTGTGGACAGCGACACCATATAAACATGTCGCATCATGAGCTGAAACCCTGCGGAAACTGTAAAAACAACACAATTGCAGGAACTGCTTTTGCATGACATCTATTCTAGCAGGTGCTTTTGAACTGGGTCCCCCAGTGTGGACGCTGCTCAACAGATACAACGACGCCATACAAACATGCCGCATCATGAGCTGAAACCCTGTCGACGCTGTGGAAACAGCACAACTGCAAGAATCGCTTTTGCACGACATCTACTCAAGTGCATGCTGTTGAACTGGGCCCCGCAGCGTGGACGCTGCTCGATGTGTGAAAAACCCAGCTGATGTGAGATAACCCGACCACTGGTAGCACATGGTGTCGTGAGAACCAGGGGGAAGCTACACCCGAGCACCTTGGCAAAGGGATCCTCTGTCTCTGCCTGACTGAACTTCTTTCAAAAGCCTGTGATTTGTGACAGGTCGCAATGATGAGTGCCACGCACGCAACTTGTCATTGCTGAACTTCTGCTCAGCCGGAAGCGCTCTTGATGGCCTCAGACTTGAGACAATCACTCGCGGCTGCCTAGCAAGCCTATCATAGGAAGCGGGCACAATGCCATTTTCTCGACCTAAAAAGTGGCGATTCCCAATGCACAGACAGATCATGCCGCAAGGACATGGGCCTGCAGGTGTTCTGGGTGAATTGACGAAGGAAAAAGGAGACCTGACGGGTGGGCACATGTGGAAAGCAGTAAATTTCATGACGCGCTTAGTGCTGATAGGGGCATCGACAAGGTGGCCAACAAGAAAGAGATACATATACACCTGCCAGGCAAGTTGCTTCACGCAAATTCTAAAACCAATGAATGCCTCCACCCTCTTTGCAAGGAAGCCTTCCAGCAATTTTTGCCATGCTCATAGGAGCATGAGGACGCCGGCTAGGCCACATGATGCGGTGCGAAAGCATGCACAGGGGGAGGGGTCTACAGTTTGTTGGCTGGCTTCTGGTTGCAACTCCTCATTGTGAGTCAAGTGTTGTCGAAGCTGGACACAGGCTTTGAAACGCTGCTTCTTCAATGGGTAGTAAGACGGCATTGCTTTATCAATCCATTAAGCCTTACCACTACACTGGCGCGCATCACAAACAGAGGCAAGCGCTTCGTGCACGCCACCTTCTCGGCACCGAGCACAAGTCAATGTGGCACCAGCATAATGCTTTACTCACGTGTACAGACCCAAGTTGATACAAAATGACAAGCATGTTCTTCAACTGTGTCTCGAAGGTTGGCAAGCTACATTGTATAGCCTCATCTTGAGGTGGAGTCGCCTATCAAACACCAAATGTGGGGCAACAACACACAAAGAACCAAATCGGCATGAATCACCACCACCCCAAAAATGAGGCTTGGTGCTGAAGGCAGGTTCCCGAACCTACACACTGCGAGAGTTAGGGTTTAGGGCTCTGGGGTTCAAGGTTTAGGGAGTCGAAATAAGGAGTCATTGTTGGCTTGCGTTTCGGGACCTGCGGAGGGGTCATGGTTTTCAAGGATGTTGGGTCTCGAAAAACTTCAATCCGTGGCTCTCCAGCGTGGTTCCAGCAACCCACAACCTGTGTAAGGACCGGTCAAGGAACCGAACAGAACGATCCCATACGCCCTGACTTGAAGGAATCCCAAGGTTCAATTCCTTGGTCTGGCTTGAACTGCCCACTCCATGAATCGAGAACTCCAGCTACGAGAAAATTGGGATCAAGTCCCGCGCGTTTCCCTGCGCTCCAATGATTGGGCATGCGATCTTCCATCTGCATAAGCCAGATGGATGGCAAGCTGCGGAAACAGCCGTGAGAACTGAGCAATCACGCAAACGCAGGAGATGCAGGGATAATGTGTAACGTAGAGGAAAAGCTCTCCTTTGATCCTCCAACCATTGTTTGGGCTGGTGCCGTCCAGCAAATCGGCCGTCACTTGCATCAGAGCGCAACGCTCTGCATGACCACTGCGGTCGTGCTCGCCCACCAAGTTGGGCGCCACACGGCTCCGTGTCATCAGTGGTTTCAGGAGTCGCGATGCCGAACTGCTCTCTTTTGAGGTCTCTGCTTCCAACTGCCAACTGAACGCACGACCAGGCTCAGTCTTACCTGCGGCATGAACTCGAACCCATGCAACAATCTCTCTTTTATTGACCTTGTCCAGCTGTCGCACAAGCTTCTGCTGGTTGAGGGGTGCAGCTTCTGCTTGTCCTGCCCGTATGGCTCGCTCCCTTTCAATGGCACAAGCTGCAGCCGCTTCCTTGATCCAGTCAGATCCAGAGCTTTCAGAGCCACCAAATATTTCAGTTGAGCTGACTGCATTGATGTCTGCCAAGAATTGCGCGGTAAACCCTACCCCTAGGTGATCCAAGTCTAGCTCGGAGATGCAATCTTCCATGCTTGACCAGTTGTCGTGGCCCTCTGAGATGGAAGGAACAGCACGCCGCAAGGGATGGAAAATATGGAAATCAAGGTAATCCATCAGCCTCTTCCACCGACCTCCAAGCCTGTCTGAAGCAGGCCTGGCGGCGTTGCCCAAAATCAGAAGCTCGCGAGCAGTGATGCTCTGCATGGAGGACTTTGAAGCTTCTAAGGCAAAGTCGTGACCTAAAAAGGCATCCACAGCCGCTTCAAGAAGCTCCACATGTAGGGCTCCTGCTGCTTGAGCTGCACTCAGAACCTGTGCAACATTGTGAGAGGCTGACTGAGGATCCTGTCTTACTCGCTTAGCCGTCTCGCTGCAGGCCACTTCCAGGAGCGCTTTGCTGTACGTGACGACATTCGCAAACGACCATAAAACGTTTCCAATGCCTTGCATGTCAAACTCACAAATGTGAGACTCCGAAAATCCAGCCACAGCTTCCATCCAAGGCCAATGGCACCGCCCTATGATGGTGCTGTACGCCCATGCAGCATTTGCCACCTCCCTAGGGGCACAGCTCTCAATTCCACGGTTTTCCAAGACTTCCCCCACCACATCGTCGAAGAAGTCATGGTTACAGACCCCAGCAGTTCCGTGTGCCCACATCATGATGGAAAGCTCATGCATTTTAAACTCTTCCAAGCCCACCGCTCTTGCATGGTTGCACACTTTGATGAACAACCACGGCAATCTCACACAGGCCGTGGCATAGGCCCAAAGCATGTTGTTAAGCTCTTGAGTCTTGCATTCTGCAAGACGTGCGACGAAAGGATCGGCAGCCCGCTCGAAAAATTGGTGATCGCGAACCTCCAACGATGCCAATGCCCAGACACTGATGGCCAAGTTCTGTGCGGAGAGCTCCGCGATCATCACCTTGCCCAAGGACGTCAGTCGAGAAATCATGCTCGAGTCTTTGTGTAAGACTGCTGCGTACGCCCACAAGCAATTTGATACGTCCAAGGGCTCAAATTCGGCATGGTCTCTGCTCAGGACCTCGCGTGCCACCACGTTGAACCAGTGTTCGTCCGTGTAACATGCTGTCGCATATGCCCATACTGCATTCGTCAAGCCCTGCACACTGAATTCTCTTGTGCGCTTGCAGACTGCCTCAGCCAACTCCCTGAAGGCTCCGTCGTGGCAAGTTGCTTGCTCTGCAAGTGCAAATGAGTAGAGCAAAGTTGCGATGTTTCTGGGGTCACTCATCTTCCAGTCGCTGCGCTTGGCGCAAACGGCGTCTGCAACTTGATCGTAAAAGTCTTGTCCTCCTTGAGAAACTTTGGCCATAGACCAAGCCACCAAGCTTAAATCGATGGGTGCCAGCTTGGCAATTGGGGCCTCCTTCGCCACTCTTGTAAAGACAGTGGTGCAGTCGGTGTAAACCACTGTTGCAAATCCCCAAACAAGGTTTGCCAGCTGCCTATCGCTGAACTCTAGAACGCGGTTGGCAGAGCCCACATCCAGGGCCGACCAGAATGGTTCGCTAGTGACCAGCAGAATTCCCGCGGCGTACGCAAGGGTTGCAGTACTTTGAGCGTCGAACCTGCCACTTCCGCGGCGAAGGAACTCCGATGTCATTGTCGCTGCCGCTGCAGCTTCATAAGCTTTGGACACACCACCAGAGGAGGCAATGCCCCACAAGAATAAGGACAGCTCTTGCGGCTTGAAGTCGTCTACTCTTTTCTGAGCCATCTCAATAAGTGCCTGCAAAAGCGAATTGGCGTTCCACTGGAGCTTGGCAACTGCCCAACACGCATTGGCCACACTCTGTGCTCTGAACCTGTCAGGCCGCTCACGAACTTGAGACTCCAGAGTCGACAGCAAACCCAAACAGCGTTGGTACTGCTTGTTACCTGCCGGGAAGGTGGCCAAGCGATGGAGTGCTGTGCATAAGGAAACAGGGCTGAACTGCGAGTGCCTGGTTTCAATCAACTGCACCAACTCCGGGAGCTGATTGGCTCCGAAGCCTGTAAGCCTTTCCTGGAAGGTCACGTCCAAGCTGTCCCCAGTTCCTCGCCGTTCTTGGCGCTCTTGGCGCTCTTGGCGCTCTTGGCGCTCTTGCCTCTTACTCGGAGGTCTTGGACGAGGCTGTGCTGAGAAGCCAGAACGATCTGCACCAAGCCAAAGACCTGGGGTGCAGTAGCTAGCTGCCGAACCTGCGGCGGCAGCTCTTGCAGCTGCTTGTGTAACCAAACCTGAGTGACCTCTGCGGGGCAGTTCTGGTTCAACTGGGCTGGAGATACCATCATTCGCCTGTGTGCTCTCTGAGGCTTCACGTATGTCATCTGCTCTTTTCCTCAAAGGAGGATAAAAAGTTTGCATGAACCTCTCCCCTCTCCTCCCTCTCCCCAAAGACACATCCACCGGAGCACGCACTCATTGCATGTCGAGCACCCATGATCTCAAGTTGTACCATACGATACAAGCCCATCTGCCCTTCTGCCAACGACTGGTTCTCCATGTTAGCAATGCATGATTGAAGGTATCTGGGAAGCTTCTGATCGTTGCAACACTCTAGCAAGCATGGTATGACCTTGTTGCAGTGTGCTGCTACAACCCTTTTGACAGCTGCGGAAAATGAAGGCATCTCTATGCGACCCCATCGTTCCGTGTCCAACCCAAACTCACCGCTGCAGCAGTAGTTTCTTCAAAAGACGATCATGGGCTTTCGAGAACTCGAAGGCCAACTGCCCCAGTTTGGGGCAGCTTGATGAGACATTATCACAGGCTTTGCCGGGCTCCAACTTTGAGGCAACTTCCCCAGGGGAGACTTTGCGCCCACTGGCAGAGCGCCTGAACGGAGCCCATACAGTTGGTGTCGTAAAACTCCCCTGCATCTTCCTGCACCTTCAATTTTGTACTATCTGGGGGTCAAAATCATGGTCATCATAATTACTTTGGAACGCCTATCTCATCCAGAATTCCTTGGAACACTCGTGACTGAGCTACCTTGAGTCTTACAACATTTGAAAACATGGGCGCTTCACTGAGCGTCCTCGAGGTCATCCTGCAATGAATGGCGATCTCTGTGCCTCTTGGCTTGTGGCCCTAAAAGCCTCATGCTTCTTCCTGTCCCGAACTAGGCTGACCGTGAACCCAGGGCTTGCTGCAAACAGACTGAAGATCTGAAACCAGAATTGGTACACAGCGGTCCGCGTGACTCCATTTCTTGACGATGTTTGCCATGTGCACCGCTCTCCACAATTTGGCTTGCCGTTCCAGTCTAGGAGGAATTTCCTTAGCCATACGCGTGGTCAAAATCGGTTTGCAGCTGCATTTCATTGGCAGAGCAGAGCTGCAATCCACAGCAAATCTTCTGATTCTACAAGTTGCGTCAGCGTTATCGTTAACTGCAGACGCGATTCTTGTCTGGCATTTGCCTCTATCTCCTCATGCTTGGTGTGGTGAATGGTGAGCTGCATGTCGCGCAGCTCCTGCTGGCAGAAGCTAAGCCCAGCCGTGTGGCGTAGGAAATCTTTGCTCGTGCTGCATGGTATTGCATAATTCATCTCACAGGAATCATGGCCTCCGAGGCGGCCACAACAGCCATCTCAGTGGAGCCAGCCCAAAGATCCCGGACGACCTCGCGAGCACATCATCGTCAGGAAGTACACTCACTTGAGAGGAGCAAATCTAAATTCTCAACTCTACACGTCAGAAGAGATCTTCTCTTCACATCTTACCTCAACCATCTCAATGATATCCGGCAAGCCGCATTCGAGACAATGATAACCAGGTATCACTTGTCATTCTACGCTACTCTCTCCAAATTCCTCCGGAAGTGGAGTGGAGCAGAAAATGTGGAACTGAGAAAGGTTTCCCAGTAGAGGAAAGAAGGCATCCTGGAGACCATCACCGGAAATGCTTATCACGCCAAGGAGTACAGGAGCATAACCATTTTTTGAAAAAGCATTAACAGCTTTGGATCTGTCGCCTTCGCCACTGAACTGCGCAGATCTTGTCGCGAGTCCTGCAAGCTGAAGAAAAGCCTGAACAGCTCCATGGGATCTTCCAATGCGCAGTGGCCTTGGCCAGCGCCTCAGCCTCGAAACGGTCGGCTGCAGCAGACCTCTCGGGCTTCCCCGGCATGTGCTCAAACCTTGCGGCCAGGTCATGCAAGCTTCGACGGCACAGCATAAAGACTTAGGTGCCGGCAGCTCATCAAGCCCCAAGCACCAAAGGCTATAGGCCATCAACTCCTGCACCGCACAAGAGAATGGGTTGGCCAGGGAAGCTCAACAACTCTGAGGCAGGAGCAGCATCCCTCTGTCTTTCAACTGACCACTGGGCGAGTCCGAAATCGGCTAGCTTGACCTGTCAGCTAGCTTCATCAGATCCTCACAAGTCCTTTACCAAAACTATCTGGCTCCGCAAGCTTAGCATATCTTAGCATCATTTAGCATCTGAGAAACTCAGAGAGCAAGGCATGCTGAGCACGCAGCCACAAGATGATCACCCGATTCTGACTTTCGCCTCGGCGCAGGGCATCGGAATTCCAGCCCTCACGGAAGCCAACACGACGACTTGCAAGGGCGCTCAATTCACAGAACTGTAATCGCAGCTGAATTCGATGCGGGTGGCAAGAGGATGTTCTCTGGTTTGATGTCGTTGTGGGTCTGCTTGCCTGGAAGGAGGAGGCCGAAAGATCTGTGCGTGAAGAATTGGAGGACCAGGTTTCCTTGCTGTGCCTTTGTGGATGAAGGCCAGAGCCGACGAGACTTGTCGGGTGATGGCCGCCAAGCCTGCCACAAGCAGACCAGACAGTGCCCCTTAGAGAGGCTTTGGCCATCTTTCCCGCCTTCGAGGTCTAGCAAACCCTTCTTCGACAAATGCTGCGCTGTGCCACGATCCATGTATTCAAGGACCATGCAGATGTATCCTGAGTCAAGAGTTGCCGATCCCGGCCTCAGTCAAACTCCAGAACCTAGAACTTGCTTCCTGAAGTGAGGCCCAGTCGGTCCGACAAAATCTTGGGCCGCTTTCCTGTGAACACGCCGTCGTCAAAAGCTTTACCAATCTTTCCTCACATCAGGAGCAAAGTTTGATGCGTAAGAGTCCGTAAGAGAGTGAAAAATAGCAGTGAGTTGTGGAGCAGCTGACTATCACTGCCAAGAAACTTTCCAACTCGCTTTTACCATCATAGTGTACAAGCACCTGTTGTGAGCAAGACTGCTGCAGAGACTGTGAGAATCAATTGCTGCAGATGACTGTATCAGCCTGGAGATGAGCGACAACGTGCTCGTGAGCGCATTTGGAGCCTCAGCGGTTTCAACCTACTACACAAATGAATTTCTTGTCATCTTAAGAGGACCGGACCATGAGCCCATTCCTGTGCCGCAACTGCTGCCCATCTGGGACTCTGCAACTTCACAACCTGGTCACAGCATAAGCGTCTGGGCATTGGCACTTGGAGTGTGAAATGAATCCGTGTCTTTGCAGAGACTCTCTGAGCTCCTGACCACCTTCTGTTTGTGTTCCTTGTCCTGGCATGTCAAAACCTGGGCAGGATTCCATGCCGAAGGACATGCTATGGCAAGCTGTAGCGTAGCTACTTCCTTGCGGCAGGGGTACAAAGCCATAGGCGCCCTTCCCAAGCATCTCCACCGTCTTGAGGTCGCAGTAATTTTGAAGCTGCTCTGACCTGGTTTGTTGAGCAATGGCAGGCTGGGGCCCACTGCGGCCACTCCTCTTATCTTGTCTTCTGGGCATATGACGCAGACGACTCCATCAGAGAATGCAGGAAACCGACATAGCCTGTCGCAAGCCCTGCTCTGTACTGCTCCCTACGTGTTCAAAAAGTTCCAGAGGCGGCAAGGACAAGTAAGACCAGCCTTCCACGATTTTCTCCTGTTGGTTCTCCAGTCGTTGCAGAGAATACTGCTTTTCCTTCGCCGCAAGAGTCAGCTGGCAGCAGACCCGGGACGCAGGGCAAAACTCTCATCGAGCACAAGTGTTCACCTCAGCCTCCAGGCAAGAGGCGTCTGGATCCGTCGCAGGCCATTCCAACCCCTCCCTTCCTCATCCCTTCCTACCTCCCCCCTTTCCGCGTTCGTGCTGCCTTGATCATTTATGCGTTGGGGACTGCGTTGGCTGGGTCCCCCTCCAGCTCGGAATCCTTCAAAAAAATCCCTCACACCTGTCTGCTCCGCAACTTCTCTCTGGTGCTGATATTATGGCTGCGGGCTTGTGTGATCTTGACATGTCAAATGAGGCTTCGTTCGATGTCCCGTTTGCGTTCAAACGAAGCCGATAGCTAGCACTTCTGAGTTTACCTGCCTGAACGCAGATGTTTCCAACCTTCTTGGCTTCCAACCATCTCATGTATAATAAGTGTACTCGCCACCAAGAAAATTAGGAGTATGATCCCAGGCATCAGGCTATTTAGCGCTACAAGTAGCCTATGCAGGTCTTTGCGGCGCACCAATCTGCTGCAAACAGCTAAGCACACAACACGGACCAACGTTCCGCCATGCTTTGTCAACGTTCGGCTCGAGATGCCAGGGACTCAAAAAGCAATGACGGAACAGTGTTGCACAGGGCAGCCACACTTCTACGTCTCGCTACGCCTTGGCCGTAGCGTCCAGACATGGCCAAACCAAAAACCCAGCAACATCACGACCCGGTTCCTACGACCCGGCTGGGCACAGCAATTACAAGCGCACTTGCTCCCAGCGCATAGTCGTGCTGCTGCGAGCCCAGCAGCCCAGGCGGTGGAGGTGCGCTCGCGTTCACGCGTAACCCACGGCCTTCTCACAATTGCCGGCGAGATGCATGCAGCTCCTTCTTGAGCCGTATTATCCTGAGATGATGTCCAACAACCACACCATGTTCGCATCATTTCGCATCCATGCATTCTTGCCCACCGCGGTGCTCATCGCCCGAGACAGATGTGCCACCAGGAGGTTCACCAGCCACACTGACATCCTGGGATGGTCCATGAGGCTAGGGTCTGGCCACATATCTTTGACCGGAAGCTTCAGCTGTCCTTGCTGTTTTGCCGGCTCCTTTGAGCGAGTGCCTCCTCACGAGCCACCTGAAGCTTGGCCTGAAGCTGAGTCACCACCTGTCCATATCTTTTGCAATGACACCAATCCAGCAAATTAGGAAGGAGTTTGCAACTTCCTTCTTCAAGCTGTCATGGGCGGGCGGCCTTCTCGCGTTTCCGTGCCTCGGCCTCCAGCTCGTCTACACGCTTCTTGAGCTGCGCGATTTCCTCCACAAGAGTCAAAGAGGCAACAGGGCAACGCTGATCTCTTGTTGTCTGAAGGCCTCGTCGGGCCCATCAGGTGTAGAAACCTCCGGCACACGAGTCCTGGGCAGGCCATCTTAATTTACCAAGCGGAAGATCGTCGTGAACACCATGCTTCCTTCTCAAGGCTTCCAAGGATCTCTCGAGTCAGGCTTAACCTCCGCTTCTCCGAGAAGTCCCGCACCATCTCTAGCTCTGACGGTGTGAAGAAGGATACATCGCCCGTGCTAAAGACAAAGTCCAGAAATTCCTGGAAGCTGATAAGCCCATCCTCATCCGTGTCCAAGACAGTCCAGAGCGTGTCCATCTGTTCCCCCTTCGGGTCCTCCGTTATGGCGTTCTACGCGGATCATCATGAAAGTCGATCTTCCTATCGAAGAAAGCCGAGGCTGCGGCCAGCCCAAGGAAGCTCAGCAACTCTACCAACTCCTCCCTTTCGATCTTCCCTGCTTCACAAAACACATAAAACACTGGAAATTTTGCAAAGACCTGATCAAAAGTGCCGCCGATGTGCCGGAGCCATTGAAATCTAGCATGGCAAACCTCAGCATGAAATCCGCCGTCACAGGCTTGAACTAATTTTAGATGATGAGAACGTGTCAGATGGTGCCAGGCATGTTGCTGCTCTTGGATCCGGCGCAGCTCCTCATCGCCGGGTTCCATCATTCGCCATCAGCCCACGCTAAACGGCATGGACCATGGCGAGGTGGCTTGGCCCGCAGGCCAGTTCTGCGTGGCTGTTCGCTGTCTCATGCGCGCTTTGTTGCCTTCATTGACCTTTGTAGGTGGACCTTTCGCGAAACAAGGGGAAGTTGGGCTTACCTCCTAAAAAGTGAAGCATGCGGCGGCAGACTAAGGTTGAGGAGGATGGCTTCGATCTCGACAGTTGTACAGGTCTGAAGCTGCTGGTGCTGCTGCTGGGCACTGTGCTGTTCTGCTGCGCTGCTGACTGAGCAGAGCGCACTGCACGCGTGGCAAAAGGCATTGGTACAGATGCCACAGCAAAGATGCTATGCAGATTGTGCAGTTCGTTTCTGAAGCTTTTTTTGTGCCTGGACACCAACAGTTGCTCTGAGAACCATGAGCAGAGCCTGCAGGCTTTGTACTGCAAATTCTGGGATGCCAAGCATGCCCGGCCTGGCGCTCTCCATGCCGAGAGCGGTCATGCTGCTTGTGTACAGCCTCCAACAGCTCTTTGGATCCTCGCAAGGTTTGTGAGCGGAGCTGTTTGCCTTTCTGAGCACACTAGTAGCTGGCATCTGGTGCGATGCAGCTGCATGAGGATCATCTAATTACCAACATTACCCTGCTCCTGCTCCTGATGCCTCCACTTACCCTCTGCCCGCAACTTAGCCGCTACTTCGAAATAAGAAGAGGGAAGCAACGTCCTGCGTGGGTTGCTGCTCGGTAGCCAATCATGCGAGCGGAGCACACAACAGGCTCCTGCCGAGAATTCCAACTATGATCTTGGTGCAGCCCCTCATGGAAACGCCTGCAGAGTAGAAAGGCTGAATCCAACGCACGCAGCCAGGGCCTCAATGGCCGCACGCATTGAAAGCTGCGAGGCATTACACCACCAAGGCCGATGCCGCTGCCACGGCATCTTGAGCTGGCTGCATGCTCGACTCCTCTGCGAGCAAATCAGCAGGACTAGAGGCGAGGGAAGCGCAAGTCACGCAACAGGTCGTGTCACTTGAGGGTGTGGCAACCATGCATCGCCTGCTCAAGTAGCACAACCAGCTTGAAGCGGATGATAAAACCTCCGCAACTTTCTTGCAGCGAGCGACATAAACTGCCAAACATGTCAAGACGATGCCTGCAAGTTTAGGTCAGGATGGCCGAAGGCCTGACAGGCGCTGATGAGACCAACGTGGAATTCTAGTCTTGTCGCGCACCTGCATCGTTGCCATGCATCCTAGCATGGGCTGTGCTTCCAGCCGCATATCCCGCGACCTCAATGTGCTTGGATCAGACTAGCCTTATGCTTCTATGCGCCACCTTTCAAATGGAAGGACGATAACAAAATCCTTTGAGGCAAAAGCTCTATGGGTCCATGCAGCAGGTCTTTCAACCTCGCGCAATCCAATCACATGCGAGCGCAAGGGAAGGTGCAAGGGGGAGCCTCGCCACAGCTGGAGCGGCCACGACCCGTTGAAAGCCAACCTTTGCAAAAGCGATTGCATTCTGTTGTGGAACTACACTGATGCCTGCAGGTTCAATAGTCCATGCCTGCAATTCATCTGGAAGTCTGTGAGCTGCCAAGATGTCCACCGCGATGACCTCGTGCTGCACAGATTGCAAACTAGTTTCAAGTCTTACAAGTCCAGGATGGAGCACACAGCCAGTCAGCCAGGCTCATGGCTGCCTCAGAGAACCCAGCATTGCCGGCATCCTGGCTCTGGGCTCTGAGTTACATTGTCTCGGTACGAGAAACACGGCAGCTGCTGTGCCTGCGTGTGCAGTCTTCGAAACAGTTGCCAGGCATCGCCTAAGGCTTTAAGGGGAGGTCACCAAACAAAACTTGTGCGCAAAAGTCCCACTTCCGCTGCGACATGCTGCGACCTAAGGAAGGCACAGGAAGCTCTGGTCAGAAGTGCTGGTACACCTGCAACACTTACCGCTGCAATGCGGCGGCAAAACGCGGCCAAAAAAGCGAAAGCGCTCCTGGGCTGTCGAGAGCAAGCTCCGACACCTCCAGGACCTCAGAGGACATCGATAGCAAAATCTGGCAAACATGCCATTCCATCAGTTATTCCATCAGTTTCATCAGCAGCTAGAAGCTTTTACGCCAGGCAGTGTACGGCGGGAGATGCGCCATTTCTTCCGATTCGGATCTGGATGCCCCCGCAACCCCGAAGACATCAATAGCTGGGTGCTGCGACAACTCCGAGGGCAGTGGAATCTGCACCCTGAGGGAGTTGAATCTCTACTGCAATGCCAAGTCTGCCGCGTCCTGCCTCTCCTAGTCTCAAGAGAAGACTCGCTGCCTGAGGCAAGCAGCTGGCTTTGATCAGGGCACATGATACGGTCTGGTAGAGCATGCACCAAGCACCTGAAGCTGTACACCATCAGCTCCAGCAAGCGCGGCATCTCGGCAAACTTGCAGGGCAATATTCCATGTCATCACATCCTGCCTAGGCTGCTCAATGCCACAGATCAGCAGCTCAAGCAAGTGAGGCAGAGTCTAAGATCCGCTGCCGAATGTGGCTTGAGTCAGCCTGTTTAGTTTCAGCCCGCCAGGGCAGGCATTGGGGCTTGCAAGATCCTGCCTGCAGCTGCAGAGCTCTCATCCAGCGATTGCTGTCCTGCGGGGGGCCACTCTCTGCATCCTCTCTGTAGCTAACCACTTTTGTGAAGTAGTGCTGTGCGAGCTAGAATCTGCAGGCAAACTTCGATAAACCATGCCTTAAAATGTTCTGGTATTCTGTTCCTCTCTTGCTGCGACGACGCTGCTTCCAGAAAGTGCCGACAGTGCTGCTGCAATTGTCTCAGAGCTGATCTGCAGACCTGGACATGTGACAGCCCTGGCTGAAACAGTGATCGATGTGCAGGGCCTCGCTCTCCAGCTCCAGACATCATGCGGACTGCTAAGACCCAACGGCCAGATCCAGGGCCTGCACCTGCATCATGCTGCAAAGCACTTGCAGAAAGAACAAAGAGGCGATGGACGAAACAAAGCTGTGACAAAAGATTGCAGTGAGCGCCACAAGCAGCAGTGCCAGCGGCCACGCTCACAGCATCCAGGCGAGTTGATTGACCTTGTTGGTTAAACAACTTCCCTAGCTGTTGATGCGCTGGAAAACCACACAGGTCCGCAAATGTCACAGGGCACGGCGTTGCGTCCTTGTAAGCAGCTGGCATGAAGCCTGCAGACACAATGGCTGCCATGTTCCCCGCTGTTGGTACAGCCAAACCGTGGCCTTCCAGTGGTCTGCCCTCTCGCAGGCGGTTAAACAAGTGTTGAGGGAGATGACCTGAGCATTGCTGGTGTTTGCCTTGCCCACCCATGTGGCACTCGATGATTATCCAAGAGTTGAGCATCATATTGGCATCCGGCTTGTTGCAACCTGCATGCGATGCAGTAGCGCAGCTGCGCTTTGCAGGGCTAAAGCTTCACAAGCCTTTGCAAGAGACCCAACGCTGTGTGCCAGCATCTCCCCGACGCGCAGGCGGCCATCCCTGTGTTGCACAGAGCCTCACAGTTCAATTTGCTCCATTCGACAGGCCATCTGTGTGTCTTCAGCTTTTGCCGCGCGCTCGGTCAGGAGGTAGAATTTCAGCCGCAGTGTCCAGTCTCAGGCCACATGGACAACTCAGCCAAGCACAATGTGGTGAGGTCGAATTGAGTCTGGAACAGCTCCAGGGATCGCTCCCACTGACTCGACTTGCAGCAGGTTGCCATCACTGCACCTAAAGTGCATTGAGCTTGTCTGCGCTTGCCAGCCTCGATACAAAGAAACTCAGCTTCTAACCGAGAAGTGCAGAATCTTGGCAGGCTATGCGTCGATCTTGCATCTCCTGCACATCTTAGATAGCTGAGTACCGCCAACTTCGAGAATGCAGGAGCAAGTTGTAGCGTCCTGAAGGCAGGACAGCGCACTTTGCCAAGCCAACTCCATCCTGGTCAGTTGATTCTGGAACAAGTCAGCCCCCGTACAGCTGGAAGAATGCTGAGCTTCAGTCTTGCAAGCCAAGATAGTACTCCCGAAGGTCACCTTATAACACCATGTCCCACCACCGGAGCAAGACACATGTTGGCAGCTGCAAATCAAAGGGCGTGGCGAGGTCCGGTTCAACCTGTAGCTCCTGCATGGCGTGTCAGACACAGCGTACTCACAGCGTACATGCCAGCAATGCTGAGCCAGGCGGCTCCTTCATCTCAGGCAGAATGCGAAGAGCATAACGTGCCTGCATGCCTCATTCATCAGGCCTTTGCAAACTGAAGCCACACAAGTCACAACTTCCGCCAAGTTGCCATTCTGGCAAGCCGTGATGGCAGTGTTGTGTGTCACCTGTCTCAGTCGCAGCAAGACAGCCCAAGATTCCAGAACATTGCCGAGCTTGGTGCCATGTCGCACCCGCAGCTGGAGGAAGTCATGGTGGCCTATTTGAAGACTCACTTCGCAGCTCGCAGCTAAGCACACACCAATGCACCGTCGAAGGCACCTGCAGGGCCAACCCAGACTGCCACATCGCAGCACGCGCAAATCCACTCAGCGCAGCCTGCCGCAGCTCATCTAGGCCAGGCGAAAGTAGGATTTAAGGCAAGCCAAGCCCGGAGCGTTGTGGGCAATGACACTTCGTTCTAGGCCCTGCGAAGTGGATGTTTGCAGGGCCTGCGAGAAGGTCTTTCTGGCTTACGGTCAGGCAGACACAATTTCGCCGCCCGTCCTCTGCAGCCTGCTGCCAAAGACCAGCCTTCACACATGCGGATATTGCTGCTCACCGACAAATCATTGACAGATTGCAGTGAGATCGAAGGTCTTCTAGAATGTAAAAGATGTCTTTGACATGCGGCTGTGTTGGGAACCAGAAACCCTTTTCATGAACAGGCACAAAGCTGAAGCGGGAATCGTGTACAAACTCAGACTTCCTATCATGTAAGGCCTCCTTGTAGGAATCGACCAACTTACCGGTGGTGATGGCATCCAGCCTCCAACCAAGCACCTGAAAAAGGCAAGCCAAATCCATTGGTAGATATGCGGTATTCTATAGCACAGAAAATCTGCAGCCTCCCACTTTGCCAGCAAGTCTGCAGCCTGAGTGACACCAACCTACTTCTATTTTCTAGGAACAATTCCTCCAACTGTGAGGTTACTGCCAACTGTTGCTGTGAGTTTGCGACCATGTGCCAGCAAGTAGACTGGGCAAAGACCGTCATGGCCTCAAGCATTGGGCTTCATATGCTTGGCTTCTCCTCTGCGGAAGCTGAGGGATGTGCGGCACCAACAATTTTGATTTCCTGCAGAAGCCAAGGAGAGTTTGCACCATATCGGGCTCAAGCGGCGCGGGTCCCAAGCCTGCGTCGCCAAGCTCTTCTGAACCTTCCACAGCAGCAACTTTAGAATCAGAATGCCGCACATGAAACGTTCAGGGAAGCCTCGAGGAGACCAAGCATGACCATCCATGACAGCGCTCTCGGAGCTGCAATAAGCGAGCGTACATTGATGAGCGAAGTCTCCTTTCGAAAGGAGCGTGCTCAATGTGCCAAGGGCTTTTGGTTCCAGAAGGGTTTGACTCATGTTTTGCCAGTGCTTTGCCAGTGCTTTGGGGCCTGGCGGAGCTGCAGACTTTCTAGGAGCAGCTCGGAAGCGCTCTGCCCATGGCGTTCCTGAAAGAGCTGACTTCGGACCATGTGCACAGACAAGACGCCCAGCCAGCCTCTTTGCGTGCTTCTCCGCTTGCCACGTTCTCTTGTGCCATTTGATCGTGAGAAGCCCACTCTGAGACCAACGCCCCAGCGGGACCGCCGGTTCCAGCTCTGTCCTGCCGCCGTTGTGGATGTTCCTGGCTGGTGGACCGAGAATGAAGTCAAAGTCATCTCGCATCTGGCGGTAACAACGCTCATATCTAACACTGTCAAGGCAGCGCTGTTTTGCGGCCTACGACGCTGGCGATATGAATTATGTGCCAGCATCTTCAGTGGGATGATGCCGATACGCTCCAATCCCAAATTCAACAGGCACAGAATCAGAGACTTGACCACCTCCCCACGATCGACCGCTGCCTTCTCCAGCTGACGGGCTCCGGCTCTGGCTTCTGATCGCCTTACAATTGGGCCGGAAGTCAAGCAACATTCAGTTGTATTTGAGACCATTTACAGACTAATGCTATGCCTTTACGATCCTGTCACATAGCGAGCCAGCTCATACTGGGGCGCATGGCATGCGACGCGCTGGATAGGCTTGTGCCACGCAGTGGACCTGAAGACCAAGGAAACCAGACTCGAGACTCACCAGAAACCGAACCAAAAAACTGTGGAGTATCAGAACGATGACGAAACATTGGAATGACTGGACTGAACATGGCGAGCATAAAAACTATGGCCCAAATTTGCTGGCCGTTGCCTGGCCAACATGCAGATCAAGTTTTCGTATCGCAAAATATTTGAACGAGCGGTCTCTCACTGAGCGACTCTGAGTCGCCCAGCCTAATGACTGCTCCGCGTCATCTTGCATGGGGTGCCTGCAAGCATAGTCCCTTACAAACGAATCCACTCCGAAAGCGCTTAGGCTCATATAGGCGCGGGCCTCTCTGTCAAGAGCACCATGTTCTCGAGGTGAAGAAGCATGATGCTCATTTGCTAGCACGTCTTAATGCTGAGGGCTGAGAGCTTGATATGAGTATGCGCCTGGAGGCTGTGGGGCGAGCCAAAATCCTGGCGGCGAACCGTCGCTGTTGGAGACCTCACCTCCATCGATAGCGCTCTACTTTGCTACTGGCAAGGCAGAATCGCAAAAGGTAGCCCTTTAGAATCGTGTTGCAAAAGCGCAGCAAGTGACTTTGAACGTGGCGCTCACAATGCAGAGTAAGTCCTGGCAGTCAAAACTCAGCAAGCATTAGCTGGCCGGGTCGCACCACTTCCAAGAAGCGAATCTCAGCAACTGTTCAATGGTGTTGACGTACGGTCCCTGGGTCCACCTCCGGCCACGTTGGCTTAGGTTGAAGGCACGCCCAAGCAGTGGCTTACAGCCTCTCCGTAGCTCCTCGGGCAGAGTCTCTCCAAACAGTACAAATCTTTCATCAAGCCCGGACAGCGAATCGTACGGCCACCATCGTGACGTCGCCAAAGATGAGGCAGCTTTTCTGATCGAAACGAACGTGTTTAGCCTGTAGGCAGGATCTTCTACGACCCCGACAAACGGATCATCACGCGCGCTTCCTGACGGCCCAGGTAGCAGAGTTCCGCTTCTCGGGATTGCCGAATTGTCTTGGCTGGGAAATGCCCTTGCACGCCGGAGTCTCCCGGTTATACCTGAAGAAGTGGCGAAATTCCTGAGACGCTGCTTCCAGAATCGTTGCCGATGTCAGTGCCAATTTTTGCGGGCGCCTCACGGCTTGCGCAGAGGGACCTCTCGCACTTCCACCTAGGTGCACGGCAAACCTTTTCAGAATGGTGTCAAAAGCTGTCAAATGATGGCCTCAAAGAAATGCACCCCGCCATCCTCGTCCGCAAAAACCAAGCTTCGCCTCTCCAAGAAAAAACATGGAAAGCTTCCTTGACATGTTGACATGCACGGAAAGTGCGAAGGATACATTTCAAAGAGCGCTTCCCAAGCCCGCTCCGATTCATCCCCGCAGCCATGCTCCCTCCGAGGCTGTCCCGAGCTGTTCAAAGTTAGCCGACTTTCTTTTCTTGGTGTAGCTGGTTCCTTTCCATGGATGCGACTTGCACATTCTTCTTACAGCACTAGACGCCCAACCTAGGGCAGCTTTGCACAGTCTCGGCTGAAGATTTGGGCAGAGCTGCTGTAGGATTGTCCCTATGCAACCGGTCCAAATTGAACTATGACTGGGCTCTACATTTCAGCGGATCTGAGGCTGTGCGCCTGACATCATCCCCCCAGCGTGGCGCACAGCCCATATGCACCAGCGAAGCATCGCCTGCAGCAAGATGCAGACGTGCTCACCTGTTATGGTCACCACTTTCACCATCTTCCGAGGTTGTCGCACTGACAAGTACAGAGTCTTTCCGAGGCTTCCTGTGATGTTACGACCACTGGCTCCGGTGGCATCCTCCCACCTAGCAAGGAACATTGGCACAAAGAGCCTACCAGTTTAGTAACCATGCTGGCAGTACTGAGCACGTCAGTGAAATCCCAGAGCTGCAGCTGCCGATCCCAAGAATATGAGACCTTCACTGAGCAATTGCAAGGTGGACTTCAGAAAAGGGAGTTTAACTTATCTGTGGGTAGTTTGAGAAGATACCACACTCCTGACGCTCTTGTCAAGACTTCGTCTTCATGCCTATGCGAAACGGCGTCCTTTGTTAACCGGAGAGGCGCTGCATAGATCAGTCAGGGCCAGTCTCAGGTCGACACACAAAGGCCCGCAAAGTCACCTTTCAGTTGAAGGTGCGCTAGGACAGCCCAAAATGGCCAGATGTGAACAAATCTGTAAATAGGAGTCATGATTCTGGCACGCTTGCTAAAACAGCGAAGCAAGCCGAGCCTGCCAAGGTTGCTCCAAAGCCTTTGACCACCCAGTCAGAGACCTGCCAAGGAGATGCCAAGGTTGCTTTGCCAGTGCACTCTCTCCTGAGTAAATTGGAGTCAGCCGTGATCTTAGCACGTGATGATTCTCCTGGAACTAGGAGCAGCACGAGTGCAACCAACCTGCCCGTTTTCAATCTGGTCCCAGATCTTCCCTGGGCGCCTGGGTCACTGCTAACAGCAGCTGCCCAGAGTCCAGCTCCCACACACGCAGCGCCTGCGACTGATTTGGGAAATCACACATGCGAAACCCAGACAGAGGCGTGAAGTTTGAACAACCTTTGCCTTGTCCCAGCTTGTGGTCACCGCACGCCGGTCATCCGTGCTGAGCGAAATGCTGCAAGGTGTGATGACCGTTAGCTCCTGGCGCATCACGTCCTTGAATTCTGCAAGAATGTGGCCATCAGAACCTTTCTCTCCGACCCACACAAGTCGTGGTGCTTGGTAGTCGCATCCACACATAACCCGCTGGCGATCTTTGGTCCAAGCAAAGCAACGCACTCCAGCGTCGTAGGGCTTCGCAGTGGCAGTACAGACTCTGCCCTTGACGGACCAGCAGCAGACGCTGCCATCTTCACTGCCCGTCGCTAAGCAGTCGTGTTCCAGCCACTGGCAACAATAAATTCGCTCGCTGTGAGCCTCTGGCTCTACCCAGACTGCCTCAAAGGGTTCTTTCAAGCTGAGTATCCAGAGTTTGCCGGTGTCGCATCCAATTGCAACCATGGAGCCGTCCAGGCTCATGGTTGAACACAGTGGCCTGTCATCATCCTCTGCTGACCCGTCTACTTTGAAGAATCCTGTTTGGCTGCCGGTTGAACAATCCCAAAGTCCTATTTGTAGACCCCCATTTGTCTTGCCTTCAGTCAGATCTGAGGACACAGACACCGCCCGGCAACCATCAACGGACACCGCGACTCCCGTCACTGCGTACGAATGCTTGCCAGGACCAGCAGCAGTTAAGTGATAGGTTTGCATCATTTTCGGAACACTCCAGACTCGGATGTCGCCACTTGCCGAGTAGAGCGACTTCAGATCAGGCGACAGCACGACAGAAAAGGCGCCAGAGAAGATCCGCACTTGTCCAGCAATACGCTGCTTGGCAACATCGAAAAGAGAAATAGAGTTGTCATCGGATCCACAGGCCACATAAGAGCCATCGCGAGCTACACTCACTGAATGTATCCAATCCGAGTGCATGCCGGGTGCGGAACACAAAAGATCGCACGAAAGTCCTCCCTTGCCGGTGCTGCGAACCGTCCAAATACGCAACACGCCATCGTCATTTCCACATGCCAAGAGGTTGCCAGCTCGGCTAAGGTTCACAGCCCGAACGTCTTGATCTCCCACCACAAACTTTATGACGAGTTGTGCACTGAACTCGGACGATGCACCAGGCTTCTTCCGCTTTGCCTCTTGCGGACTTAGCCTCCACAAGACTGCTTGCTTGTCGTCGCAACCACAGGCAAGCAGAAATTCGCCGGTCGAACCACCAGGCACTTCACTGGAGTGAATCGCAGCCACTCTGGCCTCGTGATTGCAAGCGGTCTTGGCACTCTGGAGTGCAGAGTTGCTGTACAGGATCAGCTCCACATCTGACCCAGATGCCACAGCCACGTGCACATCCCCAAAAAACTGCACCACACTCAGGTTACCGGCAAAGCCAGACCGACGCCTCATGATATTGCCATCTGCCAAGCTCCACAGAATTACTTCGTCCTTGTCTCCAGAAACCACGCAATCAGTCTTTAGATCCACAGTGAGCACTGCGCTTTCGTGGCCCAGCAGTTCAAAGAGCATTCGGCAGTCCTGCGTAAGGTCCCAGATTTTCACCGAAAGGTCGTTGGATGCACTTGCCAACAAAGTGCCATCCTTGCTCACCGCAACACATCGCACCTTGGAGCACAGGAGTAAGGGGGTCGTTCGTTTAGATTTAGAGTTTGAGCTTTAGAGTCGAGGGTTTTCTCAGGAGTTAGTTACTGGTTTTAATTCTAGCCAGGATTTGGGGGTGGCCTATTGGTGGTCTTCAGATCTTAAATCGAACTCATCTAACTTCAGGGCTTGGGGTTCAGGAGTCCAGGGTTAGGGTTGAAGGTTTTTCTGGGTTTAGGGGTTCAAGGTCTTAGGTCTGGTTCAAAGGTCCTTGAGGGCTTCGGGGGTTTGAGGGCTTAAGGCCTGGCCAACAAAGCTTGGGGTTGGGGTTCTAGGGTTCTTGGGTTCTAGGGTTTAGGCTTGGTGGTCCTGAAATGTCGAATTGCACTCATCTTGGGTCTAGGGTGGTGTAGGTTGCAGTTCATTCAGCAACCAGGAGCGCGCAGGGTTTAGGGTTTGGGTCCTGAGCCTGGGAGTTGGAGCGTAGGTTTGGGTTAAGGCCTTTTAAGGCTTAGGGTCGTTCAAGGTGTTGCCACCCAGTCTTGCTTAAAGGCTTAGGATTTAGGGTTGGTGGTCTTCAGAAGTTGAATTAAACCCCTCTAGCGCTTAGGCTTTAGGAGTTCAGCTGAAGGCGTTTTGGAGACCAGGGGGTTGGAGGGCTAGGGCGCAGGATAGGTCTCAGGGCTTGGGAGGGTGAAGGGTTCAGGATTAAAACTTTGGGTTGAAGGTCTTATAGGGACGAGCGGGGACGGAGGCGGAGGATTTAGGTTTGGAATTTTAGGGAGCTGGAAGGCATGAGAGGTCGAGAGTTTAGGGTTTAAGGTCTTCAGGTTTAGGGTATGCCCACCCCAAGGCCACGCAAACACGAATCACAGCAGACTTCGTGTGAACTTGAAGCTCGGAATCGGTCTGGGTGTGTTTTCGGACTTGGTTTGGAAACAACCCGAAAGGGGCCAGATTTGATCGGAGGCTCGTATTTAGGCGGGGAATGCTTGCTGCGTTTCGGATTTAGTTTGGGAGTGCCAGCAAGAAGGGCTTGGATTTGGTCTGCGCCGCAGGGGCCTTGCTGGAGCATGTTGCTGGATGCGTCAACTCATTCAAGCTCCCGTCAGCGGGGCCCACCAACCTACAGAATCGTGGTAGGAGTCTTGCAGGGCCTAGGATTTCAGCCCCTGTGTCTGAGACCACTGGGCTTCGGGCCCAGTCTTTGTGCAGCTGTAAAGTCCTCTGCAGGAAACACTTGGAACAAGCCCACAAGGTCTAGTGCCCCATGCCGCATTTGTCATGCTTGCTGGGAATTTGTGAATTGTACTGGAAACGCCACTTCTTGACAAGAAGTCCTCTGCAAAGGCCCTCCCACTCCTTCACAGGCTTCACATGATGTACATGTACGACGCTGTGGTGGGCAGGAGGTCCTTGCAGGCTTCTCTGAGAGACCTTGAAAAGAATTGCAGGATTGGGCTTTTGAAGTACTTTGGGACTTCTTGCTTGATATTGCTTGATGAGACCAGGGCTGGGCGAGCGCTGCAACGCCATTTCGGAGCACCCGCCGCCAAAGGGTAGACACCTTCCTGTGCAGCGCATGCAAGGCCAGCCCAAACAATGGAACAAAACGCGCTTCAGCTCTGCAAAATCCCCGCTTTCAAGGCACGCTCAGCACCGGAGAGTAGAGCTACCAACGCACCTCAGCTGACATGCAAGCAAGCGCAAGAAAGCGCATAGGTGTCATAGCTTGAGGACTCTGCTGGGCGCCGGCCCTGAAGCCTGCGAAGGGGAGTCTGCCTGTCCAGAAGGCTTTGCGCAAGGTAGATGCCAAGTTACACTAATGGACATCGTAGTGGCCTCAGAGCCCAAGAGCCTGCCGAGGACCTGAGTGTCAATGAACAGATAACATCAACTCAGCTTGAGGAGCAACATGCATTTGCAGGCAGGCGCTAAGGTGCTGTCCTGGAAAGGCAGCTGGGAAGCGTCTTCCGTCAAGATGTGCGCACTCAGCGTCAAAACCTGCAAAAGACCCCACTGCAAGCAACGGCGCTATGAGCTTGTTTGGATCCAATCTGGGAGGTCCGTTGCTGGCTGGGAGAATTTTTCTGAGCGTGGAGTCGCGTCTGCGCCAGGCTCAAGTATGGCTCTGAGGTGCATGTTGTCTTTGACAGACACAAAGAGTTGTGCAAACAAATTAGGAAACCGACGTGCATACCCAAATCGGTTAGGACTTGTAGTTTCTGCGGCCACGCCGCCTCGAGACAATTGAGACCTTGTGACTTCCCACAAGGCTCTGCCTCGAGAATGATGGGAGACTGCTCGGTGGCAGGCTCTGCATTTGGTGTGATTGAAGCAGGCAGCTTCAGTCTAGTTCAGCCTCTGGCACATTCTGTGGCTTAGGAAAGCTTGACCCTCCAAATGCGGAAACTTGCCTACCGCTCCTGAAGAGCATACTGAAAGTGCTATCATTCCCCGAGCTGCAATGATTTTATGAAGAAGCCACGGCATTGAAGGACTAAGAAGCTGAACTAGGACTAGAAGGATGCATGCTCTCCCAAACGCTTCCCGCAACCCAGTGCCCTCTGACCTCCAGTAGAGCTTCCCAAGGGTTGTTCTGCACCTGCGTCATAGATCTTGCAGCCTTACATGAAGGACTTGCAACATAGATGCATCGAGCGTGTCCCGTGGGATTACTCTCTTCTGGCTGCCTCGTCCACACAGGAACCTGCGGCTTCTTTCTGAGCAGGTCGAGCCTTAATCTGCAACTGCTTCACTCATTCAGCCATTCAGCGTGTGAACAAATGAGCCATTTGAAGATCAGCCAAGCTTCTTTGGGTTTAGCTGTGCCGGGGCTGGCTGATGCCTGACGGGTTCGAATAAGTCACCTAACCGGGACGCATTCAGCTCCGCCAGTTTACAGGCGCCTTCCTCATGGCCGAGGATCTTGCCTGTCAAGCAGCCCTCCCAGTCAGGATCTTCCTATTCCTGATTCATTGTGGCCTTCGCTTGCTGGGAAGAGCCTTGCTGAATCATCAGTCACAACATCACTCAACTCACTGCACTCGTGGTGCTTTGCTTGCCATAGCTACCAGCTGAGGCACCCAGTGCAGTTGCTGCACTAGCAGCTGAGCCCACAGGACCTTTCAAGCATGCTCAATCTTCAACTCCTTTGCAAAGGATTCCCAGATCCGGGAACCCAGCGGCTTGGTCCACGTTGAGGAAGGCATCCAGGAGGAGCGAACGCCCGGACATCTGCAACCTGAGACCCAGATCAACAGGGCAGCTGCTGTGCCCAAGTCAGGCCCTAGCAGCAGTCAAATGACCGTATCTCTAAGTGGCCATGGGCTCAGCAACTCTTGGATCTCAAAGACCTCCAGAGATTTCGTTTACACTGGCACCTGTGGCTTCTCCGTTGCAGCAGCCTCCACTGGCTCCGTGCATGGGTTGATTTTCTGGGCATGCTGTTAAGTTTTCTTCGAATGCAAGAATCTCTTTCCTGATGGTGTTGCTTCTGACAGCACTCAGGCAGGTCTGCCTTTCGATGGCAATAGTATCGCCCCAGGTTCAAGGGCGATGTGTTTTTCCAGGTCCCCTTATCCCCCTCCATGTCGCACGAGCCCAGCTGAGCTCGCGCGGAAATTGTTGTTCCCAGCAAGGCCGCAGTTTGCAAAGGAATTGGATTTAGGGTTTCCCCTGGCAAAGAACTACATATCAGCAGATTGTCTGGATAAGCAGCACTGAACTACCTATGACTGTAATAGTTTCAAGACTCATCGATGTCGGATTTCCCCTATGGAAAAAGGGCTTTGCCGAGTTTGTTGAGAAATCTCTTCTCCACTGTAGTGAAACCCACTCCTAACAAGAAGAATTCTTTCAGCGGAAGCCTAAAATCCTACAAGACTACTTTGAAAGGAGAAGCTGCGAATTACGTGGTTTTATAGTGTTGTATATAAGAACCCATTGCCACGAATGCAACCGAAATTCGCAATGATAGTTACGGATCTCTCTCGTTTCCCAGGCTTTGTTTCTTGAATGTTTTGATCAACGAAAATCTCATAAAAGAATCTAAAGAAATTCTAAGCCTAAGCTTTGACTTACTCGAATGTTACAGATGTCCACTGTTATTCTCGTGGACTTAGAAAGAAACTTGTCTAAGAGGATCGAAAAGAAATCTGATTGAATTATGGATTTCTGTTGTTTCCTATAGACTGACTAGTATTGCAAGAGGTAGAAGATGTTTTATACAGGAATGTCCAGAAAAGAATCAAAATGGAATCCGAGTTAGTTATGATTTCTTCCATCAAAGAAATAAGCCCATCTTTCAGCCTCTACCGACAGCCTATCAAAAATGCTCCGATTAGATTGTCCACTCCGGGAGCCCGGGGGTGGACGACATCATGTTCAGGAGGAAGCAATCAAGCTATGGCCGCCTGTAGACTTGTTTATGTTAAGGCCGCAGATAACAGCCTCAACAAAACGCACATGGTTGCACGTTCTTGTGAGCAACGTACATGTTCAAATGCGCTCGTGGCCAAACCCACAAGAAAGTCCATGCCCGAGAACGTTCGGCTAACCAGAGCACCCTTGCCCGCGTTAGAATTGACTTCTTCCTGATATGAGCAGCAGAAATGTTTGCCATGCCCAAGCCTTACTACCATGCAGCCCCGCGAGTAGTCGGAAGACCAGAGAACCCAGGCCCAAAGCGCGATTGCAGCCATCATCTAGTGCATCCGATTACCAACGCACCCATGCTGCCACACTCAATATGTAACATTTGGTTCCTAGCGCAAGTCAAATCTGTTGCAGCTTTGCACTTCAGTTTCAGCCTTCAACTGGCTACGAAGTTGCTGAGCAAAAGCAGTGCCTTACCGTCCGTAAGAGAAGTCGCTTCAAACGCGCCCAAGTCTGTGCTGA
Source organism: Symbiodinium pilosum (assembly GCA_905231905.1). Lineage (NCBI taxonomy): Eukaryota > Dinophyceae > Suessiales > Symbiodiniaceae > Symbiodinium > Symbiodinium pilosum. The sequence continues at coordinate 82,326 of CAJNIZ010047671.1, read as the reverse complement.
GCTGCATGCTAGACTCACCGCATCTCCAGGACGCCGAAGTCGGGCTGCAAGCCACTCCCACCTGCACACTTCTACCCTTCAGCGTCAGCTGCATTGAGGATGGCATGCAACGCATGTTCTGTGCGAGCTGCACCTGAGCAGCAGTCCTCTGGCTGCATCCATCTGGCCGCTTGCCGCTAGATGATGCAAGAGCCTGGCCAGCAAGGCTGGTCTGAAGCGTAGTCACAAACTGTTCATATCATAAATCTTCTCAATCAAAGGATGCGCTCCCAAGTTGGAAACTCCAACGACAACCCAGACCTTCACGAATATTTGCCTTCAGATCTTCTCCCGTGGGCCTCTGGTAGTAGTAGCCATCGTCAGGTCCCGTCCACCACTGGTCCGGAGCCTGGCGTAAAGGCAAAACGATTGATGGTCCGTCCCGGGGCTTAAAGACGTCATTCAATCCTGTGCTGCTGTCCTGTTTTCTCGTCTCTAGCAGATCTGCCTTTGCCCTACTTTTGCCACATTGTGCGTTGCAAAGGCCAGCGAAGCAGCAGGACAGATGCTTCAGGCATCTTCAGGCTAAGAGTCCTCTGAAAACTCGACACAGTTCCTCAGCAACTTCTTTGCTGTCCTGATACTATTGGCAGCCAAGAGACTCGACCTCTGCAATAACAGAGCCGTCTAATTTGACAGCAACAGGTCCCCCAAGTGCACTTATTGCACTGAAGAGGCTGGAGAATCGTGGCTAGTGCACGTGGCGACTGGTCTCCAACCAGGCCACTACCAGCAGCAACGCATCACATCCGCGTGTTGCCCAACGGAAGGGAGAGGATATCCTCTGCCCCGACCTGTTGGCAGCCCAACATTCACGGCAGGCTCCAGCTAAAGAGCTGCCTTTACATCCAGAGCTGGGTTTGCAAGGAAAGTTCAAGCACCAGGGGTCCATACCTTTGCAAGGTCGTCCATGATGCGGTTCCTGTGCGATGAGAGGCCAGAAGTCAACGAGATTCAACGAGTATCAGCGTCAACTTTATGAGACGAGCATCGAGTCGCTGATCTTCACCAAAGCAGACACTGAGTGCCAGTGCTCCTCTTTCCTGGGCTCGTTGCTTAATCGCTAAGTCAGCTTGTACAAAGTGCAGCGTGCACGCTGTCCTGTGCAAATTTGCTTGCGGCCTGGGCTCAACTCAGTGACTGTTGGCGATCTCTTGCCAGGCAAGAGCTGGCATACAGCTGCCAAGTTGTCATGGTGACAGTTGCAAACAATCATCACATACTTCGTTGCCGTAAGATATCCTGATATACCTTGGAGCAGACATTCACGGAGGATTCTCACAGGAAGAACTGCCTCAAGCCTCACAACTGAAAGGAATTGCAGCTGACCTGCTTACGGCCCTAGAACTTCTTGCCACTTGAATGCTTTCACTACAGCCCGTCAGGGAATCCCATGGACCATGACCATGGCCAACTGCCAAGCACACTGCTGCTGCTCCAAATTAACACTACTCCAACCACTTTGGCCAATGCTACCAACCCTTGAGAATTGGTTGCTTGATAATGCGTACGGCTATGTGCAGGCAAGAGGCGGTTCTCAATCAGCCTCAGCATGTTTGCCTTACTTCCGTTGGACAGCCCATTGGCCTTGCAACTTGCAAGCAGACCAGCAGAACCCTCTGCCACAACTTGACATCTTCGCATCCAGAAAGCTTCTTGCAACAGCCATCAGCCCCCAATTTGTGTTGCACGAGACTGGGCCTTTGTAGGAAGCTGTTGGAAGAGCAAAGCCTTCCGCACACTTGCAAGTGATTTGACTGCAGCGTTTCTTGGAGCAATTGACGTGCAAGATCATACTTGCCTCTGTTTCCAAGACTTCAGACACAATGTCCAAACCTGCATGCAGCATTCACGTGTCTATTTGATCGAAAAGTCAGGGAAATGTCTGATCACAAAGGTTACCTGGCAGCTCTCCTCATTAGCTCTGAGACCCTCAATGTAACTCTTCTCGCACGCTTTCGTTAAGAGCCGCCAAGCGGTCAGAAGGCTGCCTGCTGCCTTCATTGTTGTACCAGTTTCCACCAGGTCCACCACCGCCTGGGTCCCGTAAGCAAGGTCAGAGTCAGAGCTGTCCCCAGACGATCCAAAACAGATGCAGGAGTCGGGTAAGCTGAGAATTTCATGCGAGACGAAATCCCTGACAAAGAAAATGCCCGTGTCAACCCAACTCTGTTCAAAGCAGGACCTTCAGCAAGTCTCAGTGTTGTAGCATCTGCAGGAAGAGGTCGGACTCCTATCTTTAATTACACGCTGAGCCCGTTTTGCTGTAATCATGACATGGATAAGATTTCAAGCTGTAAGCCCCACTACACTTCAAACTTCCGGGGGGGCGGCATCTGCTAGGCCCAAACCGCAGGCTGCTTCCACGGAGCCGGAGACCTCCTGGCATTTCAAAACGAGTTAGTGATTCGAGGTTGTCCCCCGGCATTGGAGGTGCAAGGCCGCGGTTTGGTCTTAAGCCGCTCGACGATTTCACAAAACCGTTCTGGTGCCTAGTCGCCTAGTCTCTGCTTGGACTCATGGGATGGATGCGAAGTATCAGAAGGTGCGCACCTGTTTAAATGCTTGGAGCAAGACGTGCATGACGGTACTCTGCAAGTAACGCTTGCAGGAGCGCTACTGTCTCTGTATATTTGCATTCTACAGTAGACTGCAAGTTAGGACCAGTCAGCTTCGATCAATTTTGGGCAAGATCGTCTTCGCCGACATCTTGAGTAACGGTAAGAAGCCTTGCTTCCAAGGCATGATGCCGGGAAAACTGGGCCCGGCAGACTAGATTCTGACCTGCAAGGGAAAGGTCACTTTGCAGTTCTGAGGCTGGGCGTATCTCAACCTACTTCTACTTCCCAGCAAAATCCTCTGATATAAGTTGCGATCTCCCAGGTACCGACCTGAAGTCTCCGAACACGCGAGCCCGGGGCAGGCCTTGATGTGTGTCCTTGCGGAGTCCTCGCCGGAAAGGCCGTCAAAATATCCTAGGCGAGAATGCAGCTGCTCCGGGCTATTTATGTTGTGGCTTGGTATCGGGAAAGCATTGCTTGGCAGCACCGAGCTTCTTTTCGTCAGCGCAGGGAAGGACGTCACAATCCGCTGACCAACAAAGTCCTCATGGGGGCGTGTAAGAACAGGGCAGCTTGGAAAGAAACCCACGCTCCTGCGCCGGCTTATCCTCAGCTGCTTGTCTGCAATCGGAAGAAAACAGTTTTGATGTCAACAGACTAGTCGAATGTGAACAGAGCTAGGATCACCCACATTGATGACGTCAGGCACCAGAGCTTGCCTTCTTGCAAGCAAGATTGATTCTGCGCAGTTGAGTGCGGCTGAGTAGCACAGAGGTGCTGCGGCGCTTGCAGGCAAAGCTTGCATTTGCCAATGCCAAGCTTCAGCACAACCTTGACCGTCAGCACAGCTTTGATCGGTGTGCTTTTGCACACATTAAGCTTTACTATCTCGCCTTGACTGGAGCACAAGCAGCATCAGCATATCCTGCATCAATCCTGAGCAGGCCGACGTGCAGTGTGGAATGTTTGGCTAAACTCAAGTGTGCGGACGAGCGTCATGGATTCTTCTAGCATGTCACTTCCAGAGATTCCAATGTCCACGTTGCCTTCCATGACCTCGCATGTTGCATGACTGCAGTGAACACGGCATGTCTTAAGACGCTGCCGAGAGGCATAGCTTGGTATGTCCGCAGCAGGCAGGAAGACCTGGCACACTCTGAGTCAGTTACAAAAAACGCAAAAAATGCCAGGAGCTAATCTGCTGTGGCATGACAAGCCGAAAACGGGCGTAGCAAAGAGAAAGGGCTGCGAAATCCCATATGAGCGCGTGCCAGGTGCGCAGGTGTATTTGCGACCCAGATGGCTGACGTTTGTTGCTTCTATACTTGCCACAGGGTAGAGCAAGAGACCTATTTCCGGGCGTTCGACCCTGCTGAGGACAGCTTTTGCACCTGACGCTGCCTGAGGCATGCACCAATTTTATGGGCAGGTCCTTGCACATCGCCACGTCTAGTCGGTCTGGCCGCTTGGCATCGAAGCCAGCTCCTTTGAGGATCTTCATGACCTCACACAGAGCAGCAGTCTGGAGACTTGGACGCTGCCACAGCATATTGTACTGATGCTGGCGCCACATCTATAGCTCAATTGCTGAGCCATCGACATCCTCATGAGTCCTGTCGGCGAAGCATCGGGGAGTATTCAACAGACTTGATGGCTCTGGACATAAACATGTATCATAACTTCAATGACACCCCCTGGTCCTTCCCTTCTTTGGCACGGCAAAGAGCACAACGTTCTCTTCCAGCACTCCATTTGGCATTGAGCTTGATGCCCTGTCCCTTGCGGATCCCGAAGGGGTATCGCCTCCCCCGTAGCCAGCCATCCTTGGCTGCTTCCCAAGTTGTCCGAGCAACACCTCTATCAACTCTGAAACTTCATGACTTCCCACACAGGCTCCGAGCGTCTCGTCGTCTGCAAGGAGAGGTTGCCACGATTACATGCGTCGATTCTCTTGCTGCAAGGTAAATGTCTAAATTGTTCAATATACGTACCTGCATGCATGGTGTTGCACACATGTGGGCATTGAGGAACTGGGTAGTTTAGTACAGTTGTGCTTCCTGTGACATGGTTGTTCTTGCCGCTGGTATTTAGGTGAAACACTTTGTCTGTGTCGCTTCCACCTCCAGATATGTCATGTGCTGATACCACAGTTGCGAGAAAAAGCAGTTTCCACTGGACTGCTCCACAGGCATGAGGACGTCTGTCCATATGCAGCAGCACGGAATGAAAAAAAGTGAAAAGGGCTCTGGCCTCCAGGCACAAGCTGTAGTTTGCAATGAGCTCCTTCAATGACTGAATGGACCACTGCAGGACGTGCAGGCAGAAGCCGTAGCAAGCTGAGGGCAAACTGCAACAGGCGAGTCCTGATGGAGAGCGGTCTCACCACCGCTTCTCGCAGCCTGTTCCTTGACGAACTCCAGGGACAAATCATGGAGTCGGATGCGTCCATCTGGCATGGTTGAGAACATGAATCCAATTCTGACGGCAGCAGATCTTTCTTCGATTGCCTGAGTCATCATCTGACTCCACACCTTAGATCGTCTCAGCAACCGTGTTTGGCTGCTTCTCACTGCTTCGGACTCAGGTGTGCGCGAATGAGATGAAGTTGCTCCAGTCGTGGCAATAGAGTGTCCAGCTCTTTCCCCCGAAAGATGGTGCCTTGGCTTGAGTGCAAAGATGCGCTATGTGGCTGTGTATCAAAGATTTGCTTGTAATGCAGATGGAGACTGACCACAGGCCAGGGCGCGCAAAGCTGTGACTGGCAACAGCACGTCATCGGGAAACACAGCCAACCCCAGATAAAGATCCTTCTCCTCAAGTAGGCTTTCTGAACGAAAGGCCGCTGGATTTCATGAGACCCAGTCCTGCTGGCCAAGTCGCTTGTACGCCAGCCCTATGCAACGCTTAATAGCGTTCGACTCCACCTTAATTCTTGACAAGTGCTCAAGTGGCAGAGATTGCCGATGGAACAATACGCAAAGACAGCAGAGTCGGCACCTTCTCCTGCGCCGCAAGCTCGTCACTGAATGCAGTGAAGACAGCTGCTGGCCTGGGCACGACAGCGGCGCATCTAAACGCTTCCTCCCAATATCGTACGAAACCGGATGCGAGCGGCTTTTGATTGCGGTCACGGGCTGCTTCCAGTTGGCCTGTCACAGTGATACGTCACAAGGCTTTTCAAAAGGGGCATAACCTTCCTGCTGCACCGAGGATAGACAAAGCCAATGGAGAGCGTGAGCACAGCTTTGCAAGACGGGTCAGCAGCGCATCCTCTCCTGACAAGCATTACAAGCACCCGGCACACCCCTTGTTTGTGCAGCTGTCCTTTCAGATCCAGTAATTCCCGAGCTTCGGTGTCCTGACAAAATTACAACAGCTGGCCACGCCAACAGGCCAAGTGGTCAAGATGCGGAGACTCTCGTGTCCGTGAGGTCTCCCAGGCGCAGCAGCTCCGCCTTCTGCACCAAGTCTGCAAATCGTGTTGTGACCAGGATTGCCACACCGCTCCAGCTCCTTGGGCGTCCGCGCATTGGGATGAAGCACTCCAAGTGGCTGGCATGCCATACGTCGTCCAAGACCAAGAGGGCTCTGCGCCCAGACAAAGCTTTGTAAATCCGAGCGTACCCATCCGACACATCTCCTGGAGTATCGTGCACCCCAAAGGCTCGCAAAAGCGTGGACTGCAGGCTCAACACGTCTGGAGTTTGGCCCACGGTAACATATGCAACACCCTCGGGGAAAACCTCTGGCAGGATCGCGTTCTCATCGAACAGTGTGGCACAGGTGGCCACGGTTTTTCCCATACCACCAGCACCATGTACGAGGCAAAGCCCTGCTGACCTAAGACATTTCTGCACAGTCTGGGCAATGGACTCGGAAAGCCCGGCACGTCGAGCATAATTAGCGGGCAAAGGTGGTACATCGGTGAGGAGCTGGAGCGGCATGGCTATGAGGTTTGATCAGCGCTCATCCACAAACACATGGCAGCAATCGCAGTAGCCAGTGTAATGAGCTCCGATCCTGGCGTCGGTCATGAACTTACACCGCCCCATGCTGCGAGCTTGCAGAATCAAATTTGGTGAGAAATTGCTGGCTGTGTATACTTCTGCAATCATGAGCCAGACGTTTGATGTGCAAATGGCTTCGCCCACCTGACAGCTGTGTGCAGGCCAGGCAAGATCGAACAGTAGGAGTCCAAGAGCAGTGCGCCATGGCCATAGCCATAGGTTTGGGGATCCGTTCCACAAACCGCAATGCAGCGTGGGATTTAAACAAAATTCAAAAACACACGGGGCCTGTGTATGCCTTCCGATGTTTGACATACCTCGATCTGCTGCGGAAGGGCCTGTGAGGTTTGGAGGGTTTCTGATGCGTTCCCGTGAGGTTTTCATGGCAACCCCCTTAAGGTCTAGCTAGCGCCCCGTGAGGTTTGGCGCGCTGATTATGCATCTCATTGCCTCGCTGGACCTAACTTGCAACAAAACCCCAAACACTGAGGCACACTAAGCAAGCATGCCACCATCCCAGGCTAAACAGCGGCAATGCTCACCTCACTTTTATCCAGCCAGCTTCCAAGCCGTCCAAAGCCCTGTCCCTTGAGGTACTTGTAAACTTTGCAAAGCGGCATTGGGGTGCCAGCTCCACTTTGTCGAACTTGGCTCCGAACAGGTGGCAGGCACACATAAAACTGAATTATGCACCCAGGGTCCACTGCTGAAAGAGGGCCCTGAGTCGCATCCTTGCAAGCTGCGACTGCCTCGAAGTACCAAAGGCCAGTTCCACTGGCCCAGGCAGGTGATGCTGCAACCCATGCAAACTAAGTCTGCCAAATGGGGAGCGACTACAGCATTTGCTTCGTTCCAAGACCTCTGCTAACAGAACGAACATAACGGGTAGCCTACAGTACGTCTATGTGAATCTGCGAATTTGAGCGACACGTCCCAGCGCAGAGTGCTGGATTACAAAGCTCGAGCATATTTCCAAAACAGGTGACGTATGAACATCGGAGAATGGTTTGCATCTCCAACGACGCGATTTCTACCAAAACCTTAAAATCACGGGGCCGCGTGCGCAGCAGCAACAGCCTAATTTGAGACTACCCATACCCGTGCACATCTTCTGCCTGAGGACATCATGGGCCCTCTAGCTGCTGCACATGTCGGTTACATTAACACACAAGCTCTGGATGCTCTTCTGGCATCTTTGTTGCCCGAAGGTGACGACCTGAGGTGGGGACATGATCATGGCTCCATCTTTGTTCACAAGCTTGCTGCCCAACCTGTCCACGTTGGCCTGCTCGGGTTCCTTCTCCGTCTTTGGCCTTCAGAGTTTGACTGAATCATTGCTTCTCAGACAGGCACGGAACGCTGCCTCAACGCTGCGCTTGACTTCGTGTCGGAGTCAGCAGCTTCTGACCTCCAATGCAGAGCAACTCCTCTGACTCGGACAAGGGTTAACTGAGATATGAGCCTCTCCAAAATTCCTGCCAGGTCCTGTACTCGAATCAACCATCGCAGCGTGAGTGCAAATGCTTCGGCACGACGCAAGGCCGAAAGCACTTCCCATGAATGTCAGAGACCCGTCAGCGAGAAGTCCTCCAGGTGGCTGTAGCGAATCTTCTCAAACCAAGCGTGGTTGATGCACTCGATTATGCTGAAACGCTTCGAAGGATCCTTCAACGGCAACATGGCAAGTCCAACAAGTCCTTGCTTCACGGGGCGGGGGGGGCCTTTTGCAGCATCCCCTCCAAGAAGTTGCACATGTCCTAAACAGGCCAAATGAAGCTTATGCAGCCGTCACAAGCAGCAAGTGCCCGGGCCTTGTCTATTTCCTGGAGTGCTTCCCTGAGGTCTCCTCACGCAGAGCCAGCTTTCCCGGGCAGTTCATGATGACATGATGACTGAGGATGCAGTACCAAGCCAGAACATGCAAGGCACCATGACGTGGCTTCATAGTAGCGCAGCAACTCCTGTGATGATGGCCTCACTATGGTAGTCTGAAAGCCAGTTGAGGAACTTCTCCTCAGTGCCTCTTGCAAGTGAACCGAACACATGGACCACAGAACCAACGGCAAGCAAATGGTAGTTTCCCAAAGTAAGGGGATCCCAATATAGACCCCGAAATACTATAGCCCTTATTATGGGGACCCCCCAAGAGGGTACCCCTAATTTTAGGAAACTCCCAAATTGTGCAACCAAACCCAAGGTGCCCCAAGCCTGTTTCACGCAGCCACTCATCATACCTTGACCAATCCAATCCACAGTGATCGTATCTTTTGTGTCTCACTGTGAAAGGAGAAACAGCCAAGTTGCCATGGCATCAAGATGGGTACCAAGAAAATTGCCTCGACATGCTGCACGGCAGGAATATCACCGGTTTGCTAGATGCAGCATTCTGCAAAGTAGGCGCTTCCATCAGGAGAACACTCAAGCTAGAACCAGGCTTGTCCAAAAAGAGCCTGCTAGCTGCTACTCACGGTACGTCAGCTTAGCGGTTCGTGACATTCCTAGCAAGTTAGATTCTGAAGTTCTTGTTTCCAGAGCCAGCTCAACGTCCCCGGCTGCTGGATTGATTTCACTTTGGTGACACCAGACACGTACAACAAAAAGCATGACACAAAGCCGGACATTTGTCATTTCTCTTGTTTTTCAAAGAAGAAGATATCAAATGCTTTGGTGCCTGCCTGCCTGCAGACCCGCCGGCCAGCCTGCATGCCAGCCTTTTACTCATGCCCCTTCCGTCTTAGCTTTGCGGCTTGCTGGCTTGCTTTCTTGCTTGCTGGCTTGCGTGATTGCCTGCTGCTAGTTTTGGCACTTGCCTGCCTGCGGGCTTGCCTGCATGCTTGCCTGCTTGAATGGAGCAAGCACTCTCACTACAAACTCCAAAGCCAACCTCAAGAAGCCCTGCACCAGTCGGCCTCCATCGCGCACATCCCGACGCTCCAAATGTCCATCAGGCGGGAGAGCTAGCCAGGGAGAATGGGAATGACGACCACAGCCAAGCTAAGCTTTTAGAATTTCAAGGACCCCCACAGAGTGTAGAGTTCATGATGAGAAGCAGCGGCTGTCCTTGACGGGTTGGTTGTCCATCTCTTCTTTGCCACGCCGTGCTCTTCCAAACTGGTCACGCGAGCACACCTGACGGAGTGTCGTCAACATTCCATCTTCGGTTTCGAGCTTGTGCAAGCCTGCATAGAGAGAAAAGTTCCCGCGAGCTCTGGGGACCTAGAACAAGGTTCAACGATTTCAAATGCACTTGACAGGTGCTGCTGAGGAGATGGCAGGTATTGCAAGGTAGTCACGCAGTCCTGAGATAACCCTCCCTGAGCTGATCTCAGAGGGCGGGTGCAAATGAAAGCTGTTCCAGGTGTCCGGTCGCATACACTCAGTTCAAAACAACGTTTTTCTGCCTCAACTATGCGAGCTGCCTTGAGTGGAGCTGGCTTTCCGGAGCAAAGGGCGCCGTCCAGGTCTATCAATTTCCATTGCTCCTCGCTCTAGGCAGAAGTTCCGTTCGCTAATCAAGGTGCAAGAGCGCAAACAGTCCTTCTTGTCTGGCATGTCAAAGCTGACGATATTCGCCGGCTTGATGTCCAGATGCACGTACCTCAGTCCAGGCTATCCAGAAAAGAAGCCCAGAAAAGCAGAAGGGCTCTTCCAGTGCTGCCATCAAGACACCCAAAAGTATGCAGGCCAAAGACCTTAGCTAAAAAAAGACGTGTCAGCACAAACGATGTTCCAGCTAGTTCGTCCAAGATACAATGGAGACCAAAGCCCACCTTAAGCAGGGTAACACAACGAACCCATTCGGATATGGCGCGAGCAAAACCTTGCTTGCTTAAACAGGCTTACAATGGCTTACACTACACATTCTACATTTGGAAAAGTCCTGCCACCTGTCTGCTGTATCCAAGCTACACAAGCAACTATGAGAAAACGCAGTGGAAAGCCTCAGAGCTACCATGTCTGGTAAAGTTAAAGTCTGAAAGGAATATACGGGAGAAATGGCTTCTTGCGCTAAGCTGAGCTGTCTAGATCAAGATACTCAAACATAAATTTCAATCCTGGCTTTGTTGGTCTGCAAGGCCCGCTGTGTAAGCCATCACCTTCAGTAGCGGACTTCCCGAACAGCCCCTTTTGATCTGATTGAGAAGCTTCAGCCCAGCCGCTGCAGTGAACGGTGCTCGTCTGCAGACAACTTTCGTCCTTCTTCTGAATATCGGGCAAGTCTGTCCTCATGAAATATGCTAAGACCACATCTGCCAGAACATGTCAGTCTTTGTCGGAGCATTTGAGCATGGCATGCTGCACCCGCTCCAAAGCCACGAACGTCCTCGAGGGACTCTCCTCCGAGTTCGAAGACAATGAAAAGCGACCTGGTCAGCTACATTTACATCTGCATCTAGGCTAGAAAGCGCGCTGAAGCATGCACAAGCCGTTGAATGTCCAAGAGGGTAACTCGGATTCTGCATCGAGGCCAGGATTGTCATCCTCATCCTTCGAGTAGCTGATAACTGATACCTGGCTTCAGGAGCTACCAATAATCCCTTCCCTCGAAGAAGGAACGTCTCCCACCTCTCTTCTGAACCCACCAAGGAGTATGTATAATTGCGGGCGGTTTTATTGCGAAGAGTTATAGGGTATCTCATCACCTTCAATTCAATTGAAAACCTTTTTAAATCTGTCATTAAATCCTGAAACGTTCGGTTGAATCAAAATTGAACCTGAGTAGCTCTATTCATAATCTAGTTAAAACCTGTTTGAGCTCAGTTTAAATTATCAATTGAGATCTAACTGGAATCAAATCAAAAAGCAATGAAAATCCGAAAATCAATAAACCGCTGATGTAAGTCAATTGAAATCGAATAAAAGTTGTAAAATCAATCGAAGGCGAATTTCAATCCTTTAGATCTATTCAAAAGCATACGAAAATGCGTGAAATCCTGGCAAAAAAAAGACTTAAACTGACTTAACATCAAGTGAAATCTGATCAAAGAAAATTTAGACTGGATTTTAAATTGCAATAGAACCCCATAAAAATCGCATTTAGATTATATGTAACTTCCTTTATAAACATTATGCTAGTATAACATGAAAACCCAAAAAACCATGGGGATTTCCAATTCCTTTTGGATTCCGAAGTACAACCACCCTCATGATCTCAGAATCTCTGTTGCATCATTACGGGGACCCTTTTCAAAGTAGGTGGCCGCTTCAGCAGGAGAAACATTTATTCGTACGGGGGCGAATATTAGGGGCAACGGAGCACATGCTTGGTTTTGCTGAGGCAGGTACGAAGCAGGAGCTGAAGTCAATTTTTCTGATCCTCAGCATTACCAGTCAAACAGATTCGCAGCTCTTATGATCCTGCGTAGTGCGTCCAAGAATCAGCTCCCCCCTCGATGACCGTCTACGCCTCAATCAGCTGCAATCGCCGGGCTCATGTCCCGGACGCAATTTGTGGCCAGGGCACACGTGCGATGGCACGTCCACCATACGGGGATCGAAGGATCTGGTTGCGAACTCTCCCCAGTCCGTCGAATTTTCGGCCCAGTCCGTGTCGATCTCCTGGCATCTGAGGTAGCACCAGTCTTGATAGTTTGGTGTTTGGATCGCAGTGCATCCAGGGAACATCCGGCGGCTCCGTGTCACTAACCTGCTGGGTATTTTTTCTGCCCAGAGCAGCTAGACCCTGGGAGATGCAACACGTCTTTCTTCCCGAGGCACGTCGGATTGCGCATCCTCCGTCTTGCTGGAGGATCGCTTCCCAGTCTGTATGGAAAGCAGGACATCTATACCTCTCCAAGTGAAACTGCTCGCGCATTAGCAAAGAGGCACGCTAAAGAGAAGAACCGTAGCCAACTTTCTGAGTCAGGCAGCTTTTCTTGAAAGATCGGGTTGCATCCTCGTCCTTGGAAGCACGATGCTGGAAGAAACTTCAATAAGGGCAGAGTCGGTAGGATCGGCAGGTAGGAGCCGCTCTATCTCTTTGTAGAGTTTGACGGCCACATTCTTCAACCCCTGCCAGGCAGTTCGGCCAGCACAATCTATCTGTACAAAAAATCTCTTCCAAATTGCTGACATAGTCCCCCCCGAGCATTGTTGGCATTCAAACAGCTGACCAGACAGCGACTCCAAAAACGGAGATCATATATGCCCCGAATACGATGATCCTTATTCTGGGGACCCGCAAAGTGGTACCCCTCGTTTAGGGAAACACCCAAATATCCCGGAGCAGCCCGGCTCGCCTTTCGATCCAGTCCCTTGTACACCACTGCATAGCTGCCTGGAAGGTATGCATGCGCCGTGCGCGAAAAGTCTTGAAGGTACAGGCCGCGCCACAGTACCAGAGCTGCGTGAAGCATGTAGGGCACGAGTCTGATTTGAAGGCTGGTTGCCTTCCCCCAAGACGTGGTCTCTGGAAATCTTGAAACGATCCTGAAGAAGCTCCTGCACGTGCCAGCGAACACACGATTCTGGACAGAGCTTGATAACCACGAAGCACTTCCATTCATGCTTGAAGCTGAACTTTAAGCGGCGAGACCGTCTGTGAACCCAACGCAGAAACAATGGAACCACAGCAGACTGTACGCGGCTCCCCTGCTCGAGAATGCTTGACAAACAAGACGAGAGAGGAGCAGCAGTGGATGGAAAGGAGTGTCGAGAAAGAAATACACGGACTCAATCCAGACAGCCATTCCTTGCTGCAGCAGTCCTGGCTTCCTGGCATGCTCCTTGTGGTACCTTACTGGAGCCCGCAGAAAGTCGCCACCATTCCCAGGTGCTGTTATAGAAAAACTCACAAACACCATCCGCTCCACATGCAAAAAAGTTGCGCGGCCGGCTCAATCGGTTGTCCCCAACATGATGCCGCAAAGGGCTGCTGGATCTGATAAAGCTGCGGTCAGACAGGACTCCTCCAAGAGCATGAGGCATCTCCGTGGAGTGCTGCCCGGAACATACAAAAAGTGCTGCGATTTCTTGTGCTGGGGTGGAGGTGGTCAGACGCATCGTGGTTGAGAAAAAGGTGAAACCAAGCACGACAAGGTGGAGGCAAGATAGGTCCATGCAGTAAATGGCAAGCCTCCTTGGCGTTCAGATGGTCATGCGCTTTTTTCGGTTATACACTTGAAAAATCTGGTAGGTTCCTTTCAGGAACACCTTCCACCGTCTCACAGCGACACCACTCGAAAGCAGCAAGAGATGACGGATCAGAAGTTCACTGCAGGACGAGATCACCATGACTGTGCAGAGAGTTGCTGCATCGCCAAATGAGTAATCGGCAGGCCGAGTCCGGAACCATATGTTGGAAGCACATCCTACCAAGCTGTCGCACCCACCTTGCTATTCCACAACCGCACATCACCAACACATCAGTTCCGGGCTCAGGCCGTAGAATGTCAACTAACCGAGCGACATAAGAGGCATGCATCAACTGGGCAAGATTTGCTTTGAAGATCTTGCAGATGATGAAAAAGCCTTCTGCCCTGTGAGTTTTTTCAGGCTCTTTTGAATGTCTGTGCAAGAGGGCTGCACAGAGCGAAGACCCCGTGGACTGACTAAAGTACGCCGTGTCAAATGCGCTCCAGCCAGCTTCCTCACCAGCAGCCGCTGACATGATTGGCGGACTTCCAGACTTTTGACGGAGATGCACAAAATCTGGCTGAGACACAGGCTACCGCGTGCGGTCAAGGCCTTTGCAGGCTCCTTGTCACGACACTGGCTGGAACCAGCGTGGATCCTAACCTCTGCAGAAGCCTTTGCAAATGCACTTGGACCCACACTGCAGCGGCAACCTTCGGCTCAAGGAAAACACACGGTCGTGACCTGAAGGCTTGAGGCGGCTTGAAATGAGCTTGACCTCAAGCACTTTTGTAAATACCTCAACTTTAACTCGTGCACATCCGTTTGCGCAGCAGAGTTCGGTGTCTCAGCAGGAACCGAGTGTGGTGCGCCCGTGACTCCTCGATGTCACCCTCGACACAAGGCACTTCCCACACCTGGAAAGCTGATGCACTGATGAGCTCAAACTGTCCTCGCTCCGAGGTGCGAAAACATGCAGAGCCTTGTCGTCCACCGGCGATGGGTCGCCACCTTTGCCAGCGCCGTTGCACGCTGTGCTGGCTGCAACCTCCAGCGCCTGACATTGCAATATCATGCAGCATCATGAAGGTGCAGCTCCCCCTGCCTCTGGCCGCATACACAAGCCACATCCTCTGTTGTCGCATGCTAGACATGGAGCGGTGCAGAGACCGCACCCAGTGTTGCCGCAAGCCACACAGAAAGCCTGCACGCTGCAACAATCTACAGCCTTCTACATAAGCTCCGTGAGAGGGCACACTGCCTTCTGCGGGAGCTCTGGATCTGCCTGCGCAGAGCTATTGGCGCGCATCGAAGCAATCATTGGTGCAGACACGCGTCACGTTCTGCTCAGATTGAGTGGCTGGTTCATGCGTGACGAAAGTAAAACCGTCTTGCAAATGCATGCAAATGCTGCTCTACAGCACACACTGACCCCTTGCAACTGCGCCGGCTTTGTTTTGCGAACAACGCGCCCGATACGCGCCAAGCCTGCTCGCTTTTGGGGTCATCTCCCCGATAGCGACAACAGCGCTGAGCGCACGAAACCTGCATGTCAGGGGGCTCATGTGAGAGTTGAGGTGCCCTCTCAGAATTTCAACCGCCACATTGCCAAGGGTACCTTCAGGGGGTTGCGACAGGGCTTTGCAGTCGAGAGACTGATCCCAGAACGAGGAGAACACCTACAATCAAACCTCCAACTCCTGCCACGGCAGGTAAGAATATCCTTAGCTTGTTGCAGATTGGTCTGCCAGTTCCACTCCTGCTGCAACATGTCATGCAGACCTCCTGGAGCCGCACAGCCACATACACCTATTACTCCGCCAGGTGGCTGCTCTAGGGATTCGCCAGCTGCACAGGGCAGAAGCGTCAGCAAGATCAGCAGGGTCTGTGAGCCTGAGCACTCCGGCCCAGTGACCACCGTGATAAACAAGAAGACACTGTGCTCCGGACGGGCACATCTCTGCCCAAGCATAAACTTGGAACCAGCACACCGAGCGGGAGGATGGCAAGGCAAAAGCTACACTGCCGGTCTTTCCACAGACTGACCTAGCTCACAAAAAGCCATGGCTTTTCTGCTAACACGCCTTGGAAATGCTTGAAGCACACCCTATCCAAGCTAATCTTCACAGCTTTTGCCATGACTTGGCCTTGATGCATGGGGCTGTTGGCGGCTGTTGCTGCCATTTGCTGCCCTTGTGGCTTGAACTGCTTGAACCCCTTGAACCCTTAAACCCCGGCGTTGATAGATCAGACGCAAGGCCCTCAAAGAAGAAGGTAGTTGCGTCAGACACAAACGGACTAGACAAAATTACGTGTCAGCCAGTCACCAAAGCTTTTTGTTTCAGCAGGCACGAACCTCACGATGCTTCCTGAGCATAGCTACCAGCTACCACTCATAGAAGCCCTGCTCAATCCGCTGCCGGCGCCCCGCTAGACCGCCCTGCCAGATGACGGCTCGAGCAGAAAGCAAAGGCCGGAGGACAACATCTTTTGGCCTCCGCAAGAAAGCGCTCCGCGCCCAGTTGGTCGGCAGGCTCGAAGCGCGTCTGGGCATTTCACTGCGTGCATCGCAAACCAGGAAAAGCCCAAACCTGGCCTTCCACATGTTGTCGAAGTCTAGCTCAAGTCTGATGGCCGGGAAGAAGCGCACAAACTGCGCACCAGCGGCATGAACTGCAGAACAGTTGTGAGACAGCCTCTGTGAAGAGAGCACTGCATGATGTTGCATGACATCTCACATCACATCTGATCATCTTTCGTTGCAGGGTTGGGATCCAGAGTTTTGGTGACTTCACAGTCGGTCAGGCGAACAGCTTGGAATTGCCTGATAAACATCATGCAAGTGGAGATTAATGGGTAGATAGAACCCTTCCAGCAAACTTGAGTGCTCCCAAGTGGTTTCAGCTGCCTGGGCAGTCCAAAAACATGTTCTTGGCTTGTAAATTGGACCTATACGTACTTAAAACGCCAGGCGTGCAAAAAACTTGTCAAATAAGGGCACAAAACATCTCTCGAGGAAGACATGAATGCCGCTTCAAGGCATGGCACAGCAAGATTCTGGTTCCAGACGAGAACATTAGCCGTTCCACGGCAGCCATCTCGCGGATCTCAGATTGTTTGCTAGCAAGAATTCTTTCAGAATCTTTTGGAAAGGCCTCGGAACCTGTGACTAGATTCATCTTGTGCCTGCACACACAAGGTGTGATTTGTGGCATTGCCATGGGTGGCTTGACTGCATACAGACAACAAAGGGCAAAGTCGTGCAAGACATGTCAAACGCGTGCAAACCGGGACCCTTTCAGGATTGGCAGGCTTTAGTCATGCAGGCTTTAGTCATGCAGTTTTTGCTCACATCGGATTGCGGGCGAGGCTTTAACAGTCCAAAGAGACTGATGCACGTAAAGCAATGCTGAAGCTTTGCCTATGTATAATCGGAGATCACAAGGATAAGGGCAGAAGCGACGTTGCCGATCTTTCGCGTCTCTACGTCATCCCATGCTTTAGAACGAATCAATCCCAAGTAGTTTTCTGCACCCCGGAAACGACTTGGGGGGTGCTAACCAGCTTTAGCTCTCAAGTGCGTTTCTTATGGAAGAGGCAACCGTCAGGACTTTGCAGTCAACACCCATAACCTCCGGGCCCTATTATTCAGGGATGCGGGCCCAGCTTTGTCTAGGGTATCTCTTGCACCTTCATGTCGCTACCTATGTTTGAAACCGCTTCCTGGGATTACGTGGGGTTGGATACAACACATGATTTCCTCGACTCTCAAAGCCAGACCGAAATCAAACTTGCATATCTCGTTCAATGAGTGCGCATGGCACTGACAAGTTCTCCATCGCAGGGCACCAAATGACCGGCCTGGCAAATCACTGCCACGCAGGATATGCACCTTGGTAAGGCTAAAGCTTATGATGTTCTGTCTTGAGCTGACTTGCAGGTCACTTACGGAAAGTGCGATATGTACAAGCGCAACCAGCCAGCGCAATCGTCACTCGCCTGATCTGCAAATCCAGATCACGCACGTTCATGCTGCCTAATGGTTTGCACAATATCTGTACGAAGCACCGATGTTGAAACGTGAGCCTGCCAGCCACTGCGTCTCAGAAAGGCGCGCGTAAGGTGGAGCAGCGCCATACCTTGAGACTGCCCACTCGTTCCTGTGCTTGCCTAGTTTATCCGATCCTTGTTCTGGGTCAGCCACGTTCAGCATGATCGTCTCTGTTGATATGCTGGCATAGGCAATGTGTGAGCAAATGCAGATTTCATTCCACTCACAGAGCGGCCGGGCCGAGAAGATCGGCTGGAGCATTTCGTGGATGCGAACGTCCAGCCCGCGCGGCATCTGCGAGTAGAACAGCCGCCCCGGCTCCTTCAGAATCTTTTCAGAAGCGCATGAGGCAAGAAGCCCTTCTCAGAGCCCCGGACCCAGCTCATGGACTCCTTGAAAGCAATCCTGGTCATGATCAGCTCTTGACTTTGCCCTGGCTTCTCACTCATGTCCTGAAAGAGACGTAAGACACAATGCTGTCGGTAGAGGGAAGGCTGCCTGACTATTGCTCACAGTACTGCAGAATGTTACATCATGTTGGCATGCGAACAAGTCGGCTGGGCCCATTGGCATGCTGGCAATGCTGGCACGATGCCTGCGATGTGATGGAAGAGGACACGGCTTAGGACACGGCTTGGCCAGGAGACAAGCTGGAGTCTGTTTCAAGCCACGTTTTGCCTCTCGTGCCTTAGGTCTTGCTGTGCCCGCTGAAAAGAAGGTAGCTGAGAAATGAAGTCGCATCGTATTTCCCACTGCAATGGTTTTTAAATCTCGTTGCATTTGCAAGCAGGGATGAACATGAATAGATGGGAAATGCTGCGACTGCCTCTCACCAGAAAACCCGAACCTGGAAATGTGAAACCGCGAGCATTCATCTGACTTCAGCATTGTTGGCAAGGGCCAAGTGCCGAGTGTAAGCCACGCCTGCCTCTGACTGAATTCCGGATGTGCCCGAGTCAGCATTGCCTGCTCCAGTCAACGTACAGTTGAAGCTTTGTCAGACGAAGATGGATGCGTTGGACTTTGGCTTCGCTGAATCGAGGCGGTACTGCAGCAAGAACCAGACCGTGATCTGATCTGCAGCGCCCTCGCCGGGGCGATCACCATGCCCACCGTCATAGAAACATCGCATGATGCGCCTTCCGCTGGTACAACCTTTGTAGTCGAAACAAGCGAAATTCCGCTCCCCACCGTCCCAGTAGGTGCGGGTCGAGCTGGCAACAGTGTCGCAATTGTGCACTGCTGCCCAGCCCTGTTGAACTTTGTTCAGTGGCTCGTAGATCCAACCAGGCTGGAAGCCACCAGAAACGCCTCCTGCAACTGGCATGATATCATCTTGACGCCCGTGGAGCTGGAGCATGGCCGTCTGTCGACAATCCGTCCGATCACGAACCAGCTCAAACTCGGCCCCCAATCCATACCCGAGGAGGGGAAGACCATACCAGGGCACCACAGCTGCAAACGTCCCAGGCAGCGACTGGACGAGATAGTGGGCAAGCATACCCCCATTGCTCTCACCGGTGACATAAACACGGCTCTGGTCAATGCACAAAACAGAGCTGATGGCCTGGATGACTGAGTAGATGAAAAGCCTCTCGTCATAGCACCCTGACCAGTTGCAGCTTCCACACTTGCCTTGCTCCCAACATGATGCATAGCAGTCAGCGGTAACCTCATCAGTGACGCATGTCTGGTCGTCTCCAGCAGTTCCAACGTTCCAGCCTGTTCCAAGGTCTCCACCCCCAGGAACAGCATCGTCGAGACCCTGTGGAAACACACTGACAAAACCCAGAGACTTCCCAAAAGTTCCATAGTCATGGCTGTAAGCCATCGAATCCGCTTGGTCCCCCTGTGAATGGAGGGCGATGAGAAGCGGTGCTGGACGCCATCTCGAAGTGCCCACACCCTTGGGTAGCTGGACATAGAAGGAGCGATTCACCGGTGTAAAGTCCATGATTGTCAGAGGTACCCAACCTTCAAAGGCCTCTCCCTCAGTCGCTCCCCAAGCCCGCGGGCCTCTGCCCGTTGAGCACCCCACAGACGGCATCTCCTCGCCAGGAAGCTTCATGTCCTTCAAGCTCTGCAGCCACTCTGTCTTTGAGCGCGCAAGCTGCACGAGGCACAGCAGGGTGACCGCTGCCCGAAGGAACGCCATGCTTTGGAGCAGACTTGAAACTAAGAGCTATCCAGTCCAGAAGAAAACAACAATGGCCTTCGGTCGACCAGAGTGCTTCTGATGGATTGTACCCGATTTTGTCATAGGAATAATCTGCCTTAAGTTTCCGCGTCCTGGAGCCAGGGAGTTTGAACACGAAGCGTGCAGATCTTTGTCAACATCCGTCTCACAATCGGATTGTGGCTGTCAGAACTTCTGCGACAGTGCTACCTTGGCATCCTCAGCAAGGGCCTTGCCATCTCACTGACAGGCTGGGAGAGCATCTCACCAGCAGAAACCGCCTGCAAGTTAAAGAGCTGCTTCTAATTCAAATGAGTCAGGCCAACCTCCCTGCGTAGCACATGGATCTCAACATCCTCAAGCAATGCCACACAAAAAATCTGAGGTGGCCTCACGATCAGCAGGATGGCACATCTGCTCGACCTTTCGGACAGTAATCTCTGTCGCCAAACAGTGTTTGAACTCAAATTGAGCACGGAATGCCTGGGAAGATTCTTCGCAGTATGGTGTTTGCACCACCATTGTGCCCAGGACATCTGCTGATGCGCGCTGCAAACATGACCAATGATAGCTGCTTGCCGAACGGCATGCATGATTACCTTGATAGCTCTTCAACAAGTTTCAAACTCGAGGTTGGGATGCATTGCGGTGGGTAGCTAAAGGCCGGAGCAGGCTGTGGTGTCGTGACACATTAGCATCTGCACTCAAGACAGCTGCAGCCTTCCTTGAATGCAGCGCACCTTCTTCCCGAGAGGGGTCTGCGCGTGCAAGTCTTCAGGCATATGAGGAATTCACCAGGCAACAGTTACACAAACAGGCATCTCCAAATGTGTGGAAGTGAAGTTTGGGTGAAACTCGTGGCCCTCCGCTTCCACACGAGAATTCACTGCTGCAATTGCAGCAGCTGGAGTTTGCGATTGACAGCTGAACATCCTGTTATCGAATTTGGCGAGATACCACGAACGAACCTGACATGAAGATACATTCCGCTCAGCTGTTGACCCGCGGTGCACACAGCAAAGAAAACCTGCTCTGCCCAAAGACACAAAAGGTATGTTTAACGCATCGAGTCCTGGTTGAATCCTGTTGAGTCCTGGAAAAAAGCACCAACGGCTTCTGCTGCAAGGGATTGGCAAAGCCCGCTGCCAGGCGACAGCAGTGAAACATTGCACGGTGTGCGATTCTGTTCAACGGCTACTGAACTGGATCGTCCATGGCTGCTCGAGAAATCTCTGGCAAATCCCGTGATGAGACACTGATGAAGATTTAAGGTTGACCAGAAGCTGGTCCACACATACCCGCCATGTTATCGCTGGAGCAGCCATAGGTTTTAGCACCTAGGCCTTCGTAGCTTCTTCAAGCTTTGCCTCGCAGCATGTGAGCAATTCTTCGAGCACGTCCTCCTTGAACGGTTCTCTTCAGATCTGCCTACTTCTTACATCTTCCCTTTCTGTTTCAACAGCCCTTCGCAACTCTGTCATGCTTTGTCTGATTCTGCGTTTGAATGAATAAGCTGCGTCCTCTGGGCTGCTGCACCTGAGGACCCTGGTCTGAGGTAGGGTTTACAAATCTTTGGTCTTTAGCTGTCTGTTAACGCCATCCCCAGTCAATTTTCCCAACCTTCCATATGCTGCGACCTCGCGCATTTCTGAAAATTGGCCATGCCTTGTCAGCCTTCAGCTTTTCCACCTCCGTCCTGAAACAATGGTCAGGTGCCAGAGGACCGGCTAGACATGATCAGGAGTCAGCAGTCCTGAGTTTAGCCAGTTCCGCTTCATCCACTGGCTTTCCAAACTCTCCGCGGTCATAGCGATCTTGCTCCAGCAGCCACTGGGCAGGTGCGAACATGACTGCGCTGCCCTGAACTATAGGGATGCCCCGAAGCCGGCAGGTGTGTCTGCCTTCATCATGAACTCGCAAGGATCATCCGGACACTTGATCAGCAAAGCTGTTACCATAGCCTTGCCAGGAACAGGATTGACAGCAGCATGCCAAGTGATAGGCGGCCAGACCTCCATGATTGGGTTCATCTTTTCCTGTGCGGCTTCATAGGTTTGCGGAGTAATGGGATGACAAATGTTAGTTAATGCAGGCAAATGCCAAGCAGCCACATTCATTTTGCAGACGCTGGACTTCGGATGCGTCTTGCAGCTACAACTGTGCCGCAGCTCCTCCTTCCGGTGCGTGTGGCACGCCAGATGCCAGGAGCTGGGAGGGATGCGGGCTTGCACCAGCCCCCGTGCAAATGCCTAGCTCTACTTTCTGCTTTTGGGGTACCTTGCCTAAAGCAAGGCAGGAATGCCCAAGGCCTTTCTTTGGCTGCTCCAGGATCCTGTTCAAATGGGCAGCAAGGCCTCCAGCATGTACATGTAGGCCTATGCGCGTCTCTGCTGCTACATCCCATTTGGGATGTACGAAGCGTCAAAATTTTACGCTGCCTGAATTCGAGAGTAGCCCACCATCTCGGAGGGGCTGCACAGAATTCGGACTGGCGCTCACGCAGGGAGCGCTTCACAAGATCAAGCACGACTGACTGTACAAATCAAATTTGAGATCGGTTGAGCTTACAACATTCCGAGAATTGTTGCTTTAATTACGGACTGTCTTCATCGGGTATGTCGAAGTTGTTGTAAGTGCTGAGCTCTTTCTCATGTGTTCGCTCACTCGACCTGAGGCCACGCAGATGGATGCGTAGGGCGAGCTGCGCCTCAGTATTCAGCAAATTGCTGTGTGGCAATAGCTGCGCCAATTCCAAGCTGAGCACCCATGAATTCGAATGGTACCATTCGGCCGGACCTGACTCCAAAGAAATGCACCGCCATGCAAAGCAACCACAGCCTTCCAGCAGAACTGAAGGCTCTAGGACTCTGAGCTACGCGCACTGATGATCTGTTGGATAAGTCCTTAGGAACAGGCAACGACACCCCGGCCCGTGGCTTGGCTTGGATACTACCTGTGCTGCAGGCACGAATCCTTGACACAAACAACAAACGAGAATAGCTCTCACACGCGTCCGCCATGTTCCGCTCACTTGAATTCCTCGGCGCACCTTCTCCGTCTGCTTAAGCCATGCCTCTCCAAAAGCACAGATTTGAACAGAAGTGAAGTACCAAACCAAGGTGAAAATCTCATGTGTGGGCTCAGGCTTGCACAGCATTTTTCATGGGGCGCATAGCTTTTTGCCTGAACACGCCATCTGTGACTGCAAGGTGCAGTGCTTGTGCCAACATGGTCTCCGGGTGTTGGGCCAGGGCGAGGCAGAGCCCGAGTTCGGACTGACACTTCTGGCCTCCAAGGAGGAACCACATTTCAACGCTGCTGCGCTGCTCATGGGCGGGTGCAGTGCCTCCGCACACATTGAGCGTGCACGCTCTGCAGCGGAGGGCACGGGCAAGCGAAGACGCGCCTGGCAAAAGAACTGTCAACTGATCAAATAAATGGTGCGAACAGCCTCGACCTTGTTCGCCCCACTGTCAGCTGGCGGCCCAGGTGCCTTGCATCTGCCAGAATGATGGGTCATACAGGAATCAGATATGTGATGCTTGGAGCCTTCACCTGGCTTGTCGGAGGTATCAAGCGCTGAGGCGACCGTGGTCGGACATCCTGTGTGAGGCCCTCTACTCACGCACTGTATGGCCTCTTTCCCAATGGAGTTGTGCAAGTTCCTGATGCTGTGCGGCACTTGAAGGCATGGGACAGGCTTTGGGCGTTTTGTCCACGTTGTCGACCGCATGCCTGCATTCAGGTTCAATCGGCCGTCTGCCAAGGGCATGTAACAAGATGTACAGGGCCTGTCATCCGCGTAGGGGCTGCCCAAGCCAGCCCCAGCAATGAAAGCAGCTGCAGCTCTCATAATGCTGGGACTTGCGGGTGCCTTCATACGTCCACATTGCTGCAGCACTCTCCCTCGCCTCCCAGAACCGTGCATGCCTGGTCTCTCCAATACGAATGCCCCATATGCCGTTGCGTTAATCTCGCACCCTCCTGCAGAGCTGCGAAGAACAGATTGGATTTGGATCCGTTCATTGATCGAACAAGGACATTTCATAGCAGCGTCCTCGGGAATCTCAGCTTCCTCCTCTTCCACGGTATTTTCTGCAGATACTCGCAAAGCCTGCAGGACGTGAACAGGGAAAGGCTTCCTTGCCGTCCCCCCTTGACAGCCTCGAGCTGAGACTCATCGGACTCGGCCTACGATCTGACACTCTCCTCTAAAGCCCTGCAGAAATCTGCAAGAATACCGGAGTCTTTTAAGCAATTTCTTCCTGAGATCCGCACACCTGACACGCATCGGCTTGGCAGGCGAGCAGATGGCGAAACTTCACGGCTTTCGCCGACTGTTCGATGCGACTTGGGGCTGGCCTTGGAAGCGACACGCATCACTATGCATACAACTGCGCCAGAACTGTCTCAGCACCATGAACCATGGGTGCCGGGCGTATCCTGATCTGGTTGCAGGAGACATTTGTTGCGGGGATGTCGGCCGGGCACGCAAGGCCTGAAGGGCTTTGAAGCTTCCCCGTTCAACAAAAAAAGGTTCCCGATTGCCTCGTTCTCCTTGCGCAAACACAAATTCTCTGCTAGCAGCTCGTCGTGGGCTCTCAGCAGATCTGGAAGTTCAATCCTGGCAAGTCTGGCTTGAAGGGGCCATACGCGGTCCTACCACGGAAGCAATAGTGAAGCATAAAAGAAAGGCTGGGCAAAGACGGGCAAAGCAAAGCCACTAAATTCAAAAACGTGTTTCATGTTGTTGCATGGCCTGCAGCCAGACCGGGCGCGGCTCAGAAACCTCTCCAACCTTCTTGAATGTCAGCCAACGGACTTCGATGATGTGCTAAGCAAAGGCACAGACCCACCAGATTCCGCACGGTCTATTTGCAGCTGCGCCCGCCCCAGCAAGGCTTCCAGTCGCATGCTACCTTTGTGGGACCAAGTCTGAGCCGCTCCTAGCAGCCCTATGACACTGCGTGCATGCGTCTGAGCCCGCCACTGTCGTGCAATCCGCCGCTGATGGACCGATGAGCTTCATCCTTTGAAGGCACAATGACTTGCTTGACCTCCCTCAGGCAGCTTCAGCCACCTTCTCATCGCGGTTCGCACTGCCTTCAGAGGCCGCCTTCAGGGGAATTCACCCATCACGTCTTTTAACAAGCCTGCTTGCAACAATCTGGCATGAAATTGAAGATAAGAATGTGCCAGGCCTCCAGGTCTATATGCCTTTGAGGCCTCACGAAAAATCTTCAAGCCCCAAACATAATGAACAACTCCATGGCCAAGCTTGCTGCTTGTGACTCTGTTTCTGGGTCCAGGGCATCAACTGCGACATGGACAGGGATCTGACAGGTCTATGCTCCTGCCCACTCTCTGATGGCTGTGCGGCCGGCACTCTCACGGCGTCGTAAAAGGCTCTCCTCATGCTGCGGTTCTAGCTGTGGACCGCGGCCTTCTGTGATTTCCTGTATTCGACACACAACAGGCTTTGAAAACTTTATCATGACCATCTCAGCAATGTCCTGCCATACTGGAAGAAGCCTTTACACAGGTAGCATCTGACCGTCAGGCTTTTGCATATGGAAGCATCGGGATCCCTGCGCGTCGTAGAACTCTTCTGCCAGGAATTCATGGGTCTGCTCCATTTCCATGTGCAAGGCCTGCGGCCAGCGCATTGCCGGTGCTACACACAGCAAGAAGCCGAAATTGGAAGCACAGCCTTCTGAGGCAGACCGCGAACACGATGCCCAGGGTCTGCCACGGCCCACTTCAGGAATGTTTCAATACCTTGCGTGGCTGCTTGGCAGGTTCTGCACCGCATGGCAGTACTGAAGTGGGGAAGTAGTTTCTGACAATGCCGCGCGGCAATGCTCGAGACCATCTTTCAACGCATCTACAGCTCGCAACGACTAGTGCAGCTTTGGCGAACTTGGTTGCGGGGCACTACTCCTGCGCCACTTTGTCGCAGAACTTTGTAAGAAGTGCTTACCTTTGAAGCACCTGATGTCATTAGGATTCTGGATCCTCTTTCTTTTTCAATACCGGTTGGAAAAAATCAGGCCATTGATCACAGAAATTGCCGTAGCTCTTCTCCATAAGTATGGACAGCGGCAGCCTGAGAATAGGTCTTGTCAGTGCCTTTCCTGTTGCACTGGCGACATACCACAACAAGCCCGAGCAGCTTTGGCGGGGTCTTCTGCTTGTTTGAGATGTATGCCTAAGGTGTTTGAGGAGCTACGAACAACTCGCTTTTTTGGATCATGCTCAACGCAGGTGCGCATACGATGAACAGCACACAGCGGTCTGAGACAACTGGGGTTAGGGCTCGCGATATTACCTGAAACAGAAGGCTGGTGTTCGCCGGAGAGAGCCCCCAGCATCATGCTTGGCGCTGCCAAAATCTGATCTGCATCGAGATGCCGGCTTGTCGTCCCTGAGCACAGCGGCGGCAAGGTCGCTCACGACGCGGCGGCTTTCAACATCTGCAACCTCGGCGAATACCTGCCAAGATGAAAAAGGTGAAGCTTACCCAGTCCCTGCATGGGTACTAAAGTCTCCCAAACATTCATGTCCACCCTCCTCTATGCAAGGTATTGACCTCAGTTCCCTGCACAAAAACCCAGCGACATGGTGTCCAAGTAGCTGTTGTCCTTCCACGTCAGCGACAGCTCATCAAAACTCCTTCCACGTGACGTGGACTTGCCTTCAGGTTGATGAAGATGTCGGAGTTGCCATTTACACCAATGCCATGTGCCACTGCCACAGTTCCGGGCAAGTTGGAGACGAAAGTGCCAACCTGGGTCTCCTCAGGACTTGATGATTTTTGCAGGTCGCGTTGCGGTTGCCTGCCCTCACTTCCATCATCAGCAAAGGCCGACGAGCATCGTTCTCTTCGATGTCTGGATACGGGTTCTCCACCTCACAACACCGTAAAGGCCATGTATGCAAGGAAAGCACCAGGCCACGAGGCCGTCAAGTCATAAGTCATGCCAAGAGCCTCCGTTTCGTTCGGGAGCCAAAGGCCCCACCTCCACACATAGGGGCTAGTGCTCAGAGTCCTTTTTTTGAGGGGGACCGGCTTGGGCTTGGCAAATTCTACATGCTCTCACTTAAAACCAGTCCAGATGCTGAAGGACAAAATCTGAACGATAGAAGTAGCACCCGTCATAGAGTGCCGTTCCCACCAGTCTGCCTCAACTTGAAACTGATGTTTCAAGACTCTTCAAGGCGCCAAGTCCTAGGGCTGGGACACACGTGCTCCACAGTTCGGGGTGCAGCATCTGGGCGCAAGAGTAATGAAACGTTTCCCAAATCCGTCCTTGGACAGTTCACGATAAACACCGGCACAAGTACTTGTCTACACTTGTTTTGCATCATTCGCAGCACGCTTCCTGATAGGAGTCAAGCAACTCTAGCATGAGATATTTCTTGGGAAGCGAAACTTCAGTCTGCTCCTGCAAGGCTACATGCATGCCGGGCCATGGAGTAAAGCCAATGCATTGACATGTTGACAGGAAATCTCCAATCTTCAGAGCCTCGGCCTCTGAATTGGCAGCCCTGCGGCAGAAGCGCTTCTGCAGCCGGCTCGGCCGGAAAGGAACCCAGGACCAGGACACAACCTTGCAAATCGGCCAAGCACAAGAAAGCCAAAAGAGAGCTCTCTGTCGCAATGCCACTGAATTCCGCCAGCAAGTGGCGCCCATGGCCATGCAGCCACATCTACATATAAGTAATGGTGTCTCCACCGCTCGCCAGGTGAGTCCTGGGAAAACGTGACTGAAAGCATCAAACAAAAAAATGTGGGCATGCGCATCAGTGTGACCACAGCCTGTCCTGGACTCTTCTGCGTAATGTGGCCGTCACAACATGTCCGGGCTTTGGGAAACCCGTGGCCAAGCCTCTCATGCCGTGCAGGGCGGCATCGTACTGGCTACAAGCTGCATGGCCTGGGAAGCATGCACATGGGGGACGCAGCTGCGACTCAGCCGCAACTTCAACATATGTGTCAGCTACCCTCGCTTCAAGCGCCTCGATGCTACGGCTGCTACGCAAATTCATCTGGTCTTTCATCTCATAGCAAGTGCCAGCATGCATGTATGCTTGCGTGCATGCGTGCTTTTCACCATCCTTGCTGTGAACCAAAACGCCAGCAAAACAGATTCCAAGCTTCAAAGAGAGCAAACTACAGCAAATTAGAGACGGGACTTCATGACCGAGCAATCACAAGGTCCAGGCAACCAGGCTCCTGCTCTAGCCTGAGATCTTGCTTTTAAAGCCAACTTCGTCTGCAAAGGCAACGTGCTTCAAGTCAAGCCAAGTCAGAAGGACAGTGACAGCCTGTGCTCCCGGCTCATTCTGCTTATCTGCACCGTAAAGTGAAACCTTCATCACCCGCTGCCAGCGTATCATACGAGACAAACCTCATCGACAACAGCCACAGCATTGCAAAGGGACAAATGGTCAGCCACGTGCTACTCATGGCATTTGCGACTCAGCGGATTTCAAGGCAAGTGCGAGTTTGGAGAGATGCCGGCGCTCACATGAAGAGCAAGAGGCTAGGCTAGAGAGCATGAAGCAGCAGGTGCTCCAAGCGGCCAGGAATGCGAGAATGAAACATAGCTGCCTCAACTTGGAACATGAATTTTGCGGGCGAGGTAGCCTACTTTTCGCTCTTGGTAACCTTCTGTGGTCCTTTACCTTCCTGTACGTGCTTCGCTTCTATCTGTAGCAAGACGGCCGGTGTGGGCTGAAGCAATGTTTGAGAGTGTTTGCGTTGGGGGGGATGAAGGGTGCGCGGCCGCTTGCCCCACTTGCCCCACTTGACCCACTTGCACCACTTTCCCCACTTGACCCACTTGCCCCACTTGCCCCACTTGCCCCCTTGACCCACTTGACCCACTTGCCCCGCTTGCCCCACTTGCCCCACTTGCCCCACTTGACCCACTTGCCCCACTTGCCCCACTTGACCCACTTACCCCACTTGCCCCACTTGCCCCACTTGCCGCGCTTGCCCCGCTTAACCCACTTGCCCCACTTGCCCCACTTGACCCACTTGCCCCACTTCTCCCCTGCCCCAAAATCGAACTCCTGCCCCATTTGCCCAATTGCTGCACTTGGG
This sequence comes from Symbiodinium pilosum, assembly GCA_905231905.1. Taxonomy (NCBI): domain Eukaryota; class Dinophyceae; order Suessiales; family Symbiodiniaceae; genus Symbiodinium; species Symbiodinium pilosum. Next base: position 53,309 of record CAJNIZ010047671.1, on the reverse strand, counting down.
CAAGTGGGTCAAGGCGGTCAAGTGGGTCAAGTGGGTCAAGTGGGTCAAGTGGCGCAAGTGGATCAAGCGGGCAAGTGGGGTCCCCTGCCCCAAAACCGAACCCCACTTGCCCACTCGCCCCACTTGGGCAAGTGGGTCAAGTGGTGCAAGTGGGGCAAGTAAGTCAAGTGGAGCAAGTGGGGCAAGTGGGGCAAGTGAGGCAAGGGGGGCGAGTGGGGTAAGTGGGGCAAGTGGGACGGACGCCTTTGAAGTTCCCCCCCCCTGCAGTCGAAATGCAACGTTTTATGCAAGGCTTCCATTGCCGAGACCCAGCTCTAAACCGTGTCACCTTTGGTGCAGCGTGCTGACGCTCCTGCTGCCTACGCTGTCTCTGCAGATGCACATGGCTCTCCATCATCTTGGTCTTCGGTCTCGGAGGCACCATGGTTGAATGCCTTTCTTGCCTTCAGGGGCTCTTTCGGAAGCAAAGCCCTCCTTAGCGCATTGGATCTTTTGGTGCGCTTGGTCCTTCCACTTCTTTGGAATCTTCAAGTTCAACTTGCCAGACGCGAAGCCATGATGGTCAGCGCCGTTCCTGCTAGAAAGGTGACCACTTCTGGGGCCTGGCCATTAAGATGTCCAGCCAGGACAACACCGCCTCTTGAACGACCAGCGTCTGGACAAGGTACATCCTTGAGGCTTCAGCGCCCTCGCTGTGCCAGCTTTAGTTGCTTCGAGAATTTGTGCGGCATGCTGCGAGCACCACAGCATCCAGGGCCTACTAAATTCGCACTGATGGGGTTGGAGATGCCAGAAGTGTGTCGCATCGATGAGTTGATATGTGAGGCCCTCACATCCACGACGGCCATGTTGTCGTTGTTCGCGAAACTCCCTGCGCACAGGTGCACAAGGCCTGAAGGCACAAAGCATGACAAAGGCGGCCTGTCCAGCTGCTCAAGTCGCACGGCGCGCTTGCGCCGGGCCCTGCGGCACCTTCAGGCTGAAGACGACTTTCCAACACCGCGAGCAAGGAGACACGAGGGAGCGCGCCGAATCAGGGCTTCTTGCACAGCGGCAGTTACGTCACCAGGGTGGACACGCTTGCTGCTGTCCATGTAGCGATGCAACCTGGCAACGATGTGGGGATGGTCCTTCAAGAAGAAGTTACCATGACGAGGGCCAGACGTATCGCACATGGCCACGAAGACGTAATGTCTTTCCTCCCAGCTCAACTGATTTTTGATCTTTTTACCGCCAACGTCGCAGATTGCAATGCAGTGCAAAAAGATGCTCCTGCTTGCTCAGGGAACTCGTATCGATCCACAAACCGCGCTCATCTTCGTCGAAGGCTGCCTCAAAACGTGATGAAATGCTGAGTACTTCTTTGCATGGGTTCGCATTTCGCAGCCTTCTGCTTGTGAGTTTCTAGGCCCAGCAGGCATTTTTGAAGACGGGACCTTCAGAAGCAGAGTTATTTTGCCACCCAAAGCCGTGGAGTCGTAAGGCAGAAGCATCTTCTCAGGCCAGATGTCTGCCTTGAGGAGGAGATGCTTGAGGACAGTGTTCCTTCGCCAGCATGCCAGCAAACAGGAAACACTTTTCAGCCAGGAGAGAAAATCTGCCTGAAAAGGGACCATAGCGCAAACCACATGAAAGCTCCGTGGGCCAACAAAGGTCCAGCCCTCGGCATTGAAGCAGGATCCAATTCGCACCAATCTCTCGCGAGCACGCCACTGCTTTTCTCCGAGACTGCTTTTCTCTGAGTTACGGAGCTTTGCGATCTAAAGCAATGTGAAAGCACTGTTGAGAGCATGTTGCTCGCTGCTGGTTGCACTTCGCTTCGTCTTTGGAAGCACGTGCAGTGGAAAATATGATGTGAAAAGAGCTCTGGAAATTGAGGACACTGCTTAGCTGACAGTGTCAGAAGGCATGTTATAGCGTGCCAGCACCCCATAGACTCTCTTCAGGTCTGCCGAGATGGTAAACAGTATCAGAGCTGCATAAATTATGAAGAAAAGGATGGTGACGATCTGCACAAACATGCTACCCCCCTGCATAAACTGCGCCACAAGGTAGACATTTACTGAGACGACAACGGCAGCCAAGAACCAGCAAAGTGCCTGATACCGCGGAGCAAGCGCAAACTCTCCCATAAGTGTCTTGTCAGAGTTGAAGTGCAGCACAGGCAGCAGTGCGAAGGGCAGCTGGACTGACTGCAGCACATTGATCCACTGGTCAACCCGATTGTTTAGGTTTGGTGAGGAGCTCGTCAGCACTGCTACGGCCACTGCTGGACCCAGGGATAGGAGCCGCGTAATGAGTGTTCGGAGCCAAATGGGGATGCGCCATTCCAGGAAGCCCTCCATGACATACTGGCCAGCCATTGTGCCCGTCATGGTGGAGGCCTGGCCCGCAGCTAGCAGGCCAAGGGCAAACATGGTCCGGCCAAGCTCCCCATGCCCACCAAAGAGCCGGCGCAGGGAGTCTCCTGCCTCGGCTAAGCCAATCTCACCGCAGAAGCCAGGGCTTCCAGCGCCGGTTCTGCAAGCGCACTCTGCGCCGGCACATCTCGCATCCTGGTGGAGTCCGGGCAAACATGCTAGGGGTCCGCCATCCACCTGCGCGCAGTCGAGGTGAAAGAATCCAGTTGCAAACGTAGACACCAGGGCCGCGTTGATGACAAATGAAATGGAAAGAGCAATGCTGGAGTCAACCTTAGTTTCGATTATCACGGCAAAGTCGCATGAAATAAAGAATTTCTGTCAGTAAGGCAGGCTGCAGCAACTATGTCAGTGCAGCTTCTGCGAATACTCACAAGATTGCCATGATCCTACCTTGGAGTGTGGTATCACGGGACTTTAGCCACGTTTTGAGCGATGCCTTTTCGATCCGCAACGCGCTTTTAGTGTCTACTACAAACCAGAACTGTACAAATGACTGTCCAACTAGTCCATTGAAGTAGCGGCTGTGTACTTATTGGCCTGACGGACATGCTCCACGTCCATCCTGTCAGCTGTGCCTTGACTGGACGATAACGACCAAACAGAAACGGGAAAGTCAAAACTTACTCTCATGATGCTTCACCGCTGCTAGTGTTGTTTGTTCTGAGCCCGCTGCGCTGCTTGCAGAGTCCACTATGTAGATACAAGTTGTGTGGCATGATCACAGCGCCCACTGTTCCAACCAACTGCAGCACGGCGTAGTCGCTGCAGCTGAAGAGGAATCCGTGGAAGAACTGTTCTGCAGATGGTGGCATAAACAAAAAGTTCACAATGTAGCACACCAGCAGCCTCGATTGCAGGGCGCACGCGTCAGATGCATGTGCGTCCCGAGTAGACAATTTCATCGCGGAGCAGGGCGATAAGCGCCAGAATGAAAACCTCAAGGAAGCGCTTCCCCAGGTAGTGGATGAGAAGGAAAGTAAAAGTGTCCAAGCCGGTGGCCAGAGATCCGACCTGGGCTTGACACTAGAGACGCTTGCAAAAGGCATCAAGAAGTAGCACGTCTTAAAAGTTATGCTCTTTCGAATCCTGCTGACGAGCATCCCAAAGAGGCCATCCAAAGAGCACCCTGAGAACATGGCTGCGCAAACGAACAGCTAGGGTGAACAATGCGGCTGCCTCAACGCGATGCCAGTCCCCACCACCTCCTGTATGTCTGCCCCAATAATGGCGAGCTCCTTCAAACACGCAAGGATGTCATTCTGCATGCGCGACGTGGCCCTTGGGCCCAGATTCCGTCATGATCCACAACAGCAGTGACAGCGGACGAGGGTATCCCAGCCGGCACGTCTGCGCCAGGTCACGTCCTCATCAAAAGAGGCAACAAATGCATGCTGCCAGTCCAATTGTTTTTTTACAATGTCATGCAATTGCAGCGTGTCGGTCCTGTCACCACAGCCAGTCGAGCTGCCAGCACTTGCAGGATTAGCCCTGCCACTGTGCCTTGGGAACTCTGCGACAAACCGACATCGTTGTTGCAATGACCCGCAAGACAAAGCTGATTGGATGGCAAGTGTCACAGAAGCAAGACCTTGGCTGCCCATCGCGTTGGGGTCTCGTGCAGAAAAGCGCTTCTACGCTGGGACATCCTTCTTGTAAGGGATCAGCCCACAGGAGGCTGTGACCGGTGAAAGCTCCACTTTGCAGGTCACTTTCCAGATTTCCAGGATCCAAGTAAGCCAGGCTCATGAGCCAGCCTGTCCGTGAGCTGCAGGCCACAAGATGTACACAAGAAACTTATAGAAAGATAGGACAGATCGAGAGGCATGAGACGGTGTGATGTGGCTTACCTCATATCCTCTTGTTCGCAACTGGCGTGTTAGTCTTCCATCGCGCTGATTTGCACCGGCATGGTTGGCAGGCAGTTCAAAGTGGCTCAAGCTCATTGTTGAGATACCCTCAAAGAACATGGAGAGGAGGCACTGGGAGGAATCCGCCAAGGCCGGAGGCCGGAGGCCTAGGGCGTCTAGATCTAACACCAGCAACAAGGGAGTGTTTTTCCATTGTTTAGTCATTTTGGGTGTTTTGGAGGTTTGGACCGCCGGTCCATTGGCCGTGCGGGTCCTGGAGCTGGTCCCACCGGCCACAAATTCCCAGCCCTTCACTCGCGCAGCTGGACCCATGACGCGCGAAACCACTCGCTTTCACCTGCTCAGTTCAGCCTGCTAAACGCTTTCAAAGGCCGCCAGCAAAGCCAGCAGGAACCTGTTTCTCTTCATTCCTTCAGCCTGGCTGAAGGACTTCTGCTTCGCTCTGCTGTCGATCTCTCGCCCATGAGGCGGCACTCGCGGTAGCAATTGAATTCCCGCTGTACAGTAGCGGCCTGGTCCAACGTAGGCCAGAAAAGTTCTCCTCAGAACAAAGCTGCCCCTCTTCTCACAGAAAGACTTCAAAGCAGTGGTGCCAGGAGTTGCGGACATGTTCAACCTGCCTAAATCCACCTGAGTTGACATAGCCACGCATCCAAGAGAAGTAAATGTCTCCAGGATCTTTGGGCATGAGCTCAGCCTCAGGTGATTCAGAAAACTTGCTGTTGGCGATGATGTCATCGTCCGAGAAGTCGGAGCATGAGTCAGAGTCGCAGGCCATAGCAAGCTTCTACGGCACGATCTAAACATTTCTAGACGGCTGATCCGGAGGAACAGTGCAGCATCCATGGCCTACCGCAGAAAGGCACAAGTACTTCAAAGCACAAAAAAATGGGCTGCCAGCACCAATAAAATGTCCATCGTCCAATGATTCACAAATTCCTACAGGCTGTGAACGCTGTGGTCAATTACAAAGCACAAGTTGCTCCAGAGATGCCTCAAAGAACTCACCAGAGAGCTCCTGCAATGCCAGCAAAGCTCTGACATTCTTGGATGCTGTAGCTGGCTGTGTTGTTGGCATCAGCGCGCAAGAAAAAACTGAAGACCGTCAAATGTCGCTACTTTCCAATGTCACCTGCGTTTTGCTTGTGGAATCGGTACTCTCTCTCTCTTGTGATTGGATATTTGGAGAGGGGACTTCTAAGTTGCTCTGCACAGCTCAACAAACCTGGCGAAAGCCAGGAGCTGCAACTTGGGCCCTTTCTATTTTACCGGCTCCACAAATCCCCTGCCCTAGGCATGTCGGCTGTCGAATTTGACTGAAAGATTTTGAAGCTGACCTGGCGGATGTCGAAGATGAGGCGTGAAGACACTGTCACTGTGAGGGCCTGACTGTGAATGCATCAACGGCAGAATCAGGTGAATTGATCTTTTGAGGCCGTGCCAGCAAGTTCAGGGCTTCTAGACGATCAAGGCCTCAGAAACACCATGAGCTGTGTCGTCGCACTCATGGTGTGTCGCGCTGGTGAGGAACGGACAAAGGTAGCTGCGATTATCAAACGGCCCAGAGTACACGTGCAGCAGTATGAAGCCAAAGGAGGTGAACAGCATAAGAACCTTCATCACATGGGCCATAGAAAATGCGAAAATGCAATGTTCTCTGGAGGCACCATTCTGATGTACATTGTCGGAGCAGTGAAAAAGAGCAGGATCATGACCTTCCTGAACATGTAGACCTCAGAGCAAAAAACAGGCATTCTGAATTTTAGCAATGCGGGACGTCTCTAGGCGCCTAGCCGACTCGAAATAGTAATACTTGAGCCTGTGACATTCATTGGGCGTTGAGTGCAAGTGTGCAATTGCATACATGCGGCAGACGGTCAGGAAGCCCGAGAGCCAGGCTCAAACCCGTTGTAAAGGAAGCCGAATCGCTTGCGCACTTCCTGCAAAGCATCCAAGAGACGCTGCTGAGATCAATTTCACACAAGCACTGCAAGCATTTGAAGATTTTGAAAACTGGGTCCGCACGAAAGAGGCGCTTTCGCACACGAAAGAGCGCAATGAAGAGAGCCACCTCTCATGAAAGGTTATGTAAAACATGTTTCACTTTGCACTAGTCGGTCAGCGTTGAGGCTTAAAGAGCCATGATCAATCTCAAAAATTGCCCCGCACGGCAAGCAACCTCACCATCTGATAAGCTGTCTGAGGTAAGAACCGGCACGCCAATGCCGTACACAACAAGGCCCGCAGTACTGAAACCCAACCACTGCCTTTCAAGAGTTTTGGCAAAGATTAAGCTGGCAGCCGTGCAGACAAGTACTGGGCTACCGGCATGTGGCTGATTGATTTGCACTCGACACCAAGGTCATGCCTTGCAGAGACCCCGGCTGCTGAGTCTGTTCCAGTCTATGCAAACAAGTGATCACTCCGGCCTGTGCCGCAAGACATCGAGCTCCTCGCACTCAAAGCCCACCACCAATATCCTCCGCTGCATGTTCCCAGCAAGACATGCCACAACCAAATGCCATTCCAAGTGTGTTGAAAGCACCAACTGAGACACGCCATGTAGTAATAATGTCTAGCAGCGTAGCAACTGGTTGCGCAACTGTCCGCGGAGGATCAGGGAGACCGGACAGGTTTACAAGAACCCCTTGCGACCATTTCTATTCCTCCCATTTCTCAGCTACTTCCCAGTAGCCACCTATCATGGAAGATAAAGGCAGCCAGTCACCAGCGCCAAAAGAGTGCTGACACCGCAGGAGCCGGCACAGGCTCTGGGGCAAAGGGAACAAGAGCAGTTTTCAACAAGAACTACAACCCCTGAGGAGCATAGTGGAAAGACAGGACGGAAGGTTAAACACCATCGACCAACGCTCAATGCACACTCGCGACCAAGTTTGTCTCCAGCTGGCCGGATTCAGCAGGACCACAAGACAGATCTCAGAGTACATGGTAAACAGGCATGAAGCCCTCAAAGGCAAATACGCCAGCACAACGACCTTCCGCAACAAATCTGGGTGGAGCCAGCTCAGCATAGCGGAGTTTTTTACGATACGGAAGGAGCCCAGAATGAGTTTCTAGACTCTAGATGTGGTCAAGAAGGATTTGCTCACTTGCCACGGTCAGATGGCATTCGCACGTGCACAGATCCCGAAGTACCAGCGAGAGGCAGACCAACCGCCACCATGCGGCAGCGTTAGAAACCAACTTGGGAAATCAGTGCAGTCTGGCATGAAGGAGAGTGGATGCTACACATGCAAGCTCATGAGAGTGACAAAACCCGTCTCAGTATGTACTTCGCCGAGTCCTTCAAGGAACAGTTCAGCAACAAATTCGCAGAGGAATGGGCCACATGAGGAGGACAACCGGGCGCAGTCTGCAGAGCTGATGGGTATCGACCACAGGATTTTCTTCCAGGTACAAGTTAAGGCCATCACCGGTACCGTGACAACAGAGCTGAATGAGAAGTACAACGCCCTGCAAGAGCAAAAGCGGCAAACTTGACACAGCTCTCGCCACACGCAGCCCAAATCGGAGGCAGACAACAACATGAATGGCGGCTTCCGACCAGCAGTGAGGCCTCCTAGGCCAAAGGGGGAAGGTAGGCGCGCCAACACGCGCCAGTAGGAAGCAGCAGACCATCACGATCGGCAACAGTTATGGCCACCAGACCTAACGACCATTTCTGTCATGGGTAGATGTGACTCTCGCCGCCCAGTTGGCGAGCCGGGCCCACCGCGGCATTTTTTTCGACGCTTGACAATCATGACACAAAAGCTCCAACACACCACCCCCAGCGGATACAGAGAGAATACTGGTCTAGAAAACGAGGCCTGAGATCTGAGGCAGCCCTCCTACAGCGTTAATGCAATAGACAGACGAAACGCAGAATACACATCGGAGACAGTATAGATGGTGTTGTTCCAACATGAGGGGTTTGACCACCCACAAACCTCAGCCTTTGAAAGATGCGCGTAAACGCACGAAATGAGGAACACCGCAGCCGTCACAAAGCAGACTTATCCTAGTACAACATGCCCTATGCCAAAGCCAAAGAGTATGCAGGCGTAGGTTTTGTGCTGTGCCCCCAAGCTAGAGGCGCCCTCTTCGCACGCACGTGCACGTAGGCTTGCATGTCTTACCTTGCTTCTGCAAGCAGGTGAGCTGAGCATAGTGAATGCGCATGCCCCACATAACGCGAGGCCAAGCAAGACTTTTTTGACGAGCTGCAGCACACAGTTGACAAAGTTCAGGCAAAAGGACCGTTTGTAATAGCTGGTGATTCGAATGCCCGGCTCCATGGCAAGCTGATGGGCGAAGGGGATGTGATTGGGCCGTTTGTGTACGGCAAAGGTTGGAATTTCATAGGGGAAGACACCCACAATCGACATCTGCTCATAGATTCTTGCAGAAGTAATGAGTTGCTCATAACAGACACATTGTTCAAGCACCCGTCCGGCAAGCAGGCAACCTACAAAGAGCCAGGAACAAAACATTTGCATTGCGCCAACCAAACTTGGATTCAGACCATTTCCCACGGATTACTTGCTTACGGGTCAAGCTAGGCGCCCAACCAAAACCGGCTAGGTACATTAAATATGGGATTTCAGGCAAGCAACACCGGACAGCGTGGATAATATGAACCAGGCTATAGAACAGCAAGAAGACAACACCCCGAGTCTGGAAGGAAGCTCCACAGACATATGGGAGAATCTCAGTAAAATCCATCTTATGGATATCGATCGGCACATCCCCAGCGAGTAGCAAAACCATCTAGGCCCTGGATCTCCGAGGCCACGCTGCAGCTGCTTGAGAGGAGGGGCCAACTAAAGAAGAGCACGGAGACTTGGAACAGGTTGCTGAGCTAAATCGGGAAATCAGAAGGGCTGCTAAACCCGATAAACGTAATGGGTTGGATGAGCAGCTCGAAGCAGGAGATTGGAGCGCCATCAATCTCAGAAAACCTTTCCGTCAGGTCCGTACTTTGAAAGCTTCTGGTAAACGGGGTTCAAATGCAGACGTCTATGCAGCAAAACTCCTCTGGCAGAAAGGCAAGCAAAGGAGGCAAGCGGCAGGCGAGCCGGAGGGCTTAAGTCCGCACCACCGACCAATTCTGAAGCGACCATTTCTATGAGGTGCGGACAGTCATCAAAGAAAAGCTGGGAAAAGGGGAGGCAAGGACCACGTCCCAAATGAGTTCTTCAAGGCGCTACCGGGTAAAGGCTTGGAAGCACTGCTTGGACGCCAGTGTTTTGACACCTGGAGTAGCTCTGCGCAGCGGAACAAAGCACAGGTGCTGGCAATGTTAGAAGAGGTACTGCGGATAACCCATCCAACTATAGGCCTATCAGTTTGCTCCAGACCTGTCGCAAATTGTACGCTTTAATCATTGCCAACAGGCTATCGGAGGGCTTGGATGACCACATTCGGGAACACAGTATGGGTTCCGCCGTGGACATAGCACGTCGGAAGCCATATATCTAGTGCGACGCCTTCAAGACCTAGTAGATGCACAGCAGCACCAAGTACTGAATCTTATGTTTCTGGATTGGAGTAAAGCATTTGAGCGCATTACAGCTTCAGCGTTGTTGCATGCGCTTACACGATTAGGGGTCCCAGCACATACCTGTGGAGTCATCCGCAAGCTTGTTAGTAACCCCGTGCTCGAGGTTATCATGGGAGAGCATACGTCAGAGTGCAGGCAGCAGCGAAGCGGCATAAGACAGGGTTGTACCCTCAGCCGTCTACTATTCATTCTCTTGCAGACAGTGTTGTTCCATGATGTGCAACTTGAGCACAAACATAGGCACCCGTTGGCTACGACACCCTACCTTCCTCTCTTCGACGTCGAGTTTGCAGACGATACCGTATTGATAGCAAGAACGAGGGAACAGATGCAAGATTTGTTGCTAGCGGTGCAGCAGGAAACCGCAAAATGCAACTCACATTTGAATTTGGACAAAACAAAGCTAATCTTGTACAACTCGGATGCCTCAGTGGCTTTTCGCAATGGTGACCCGGGTCCGCAAGTTGCTTCCATTGTTTACCTGGGACGGTTGATTCATTTTTTTCGTGGGCCAGGACCCGAGGTTCGGCGCCGCATTGGAGAAGCTAGGCTTACGCGTGTGTGGATCAGATCTACGGGGCATGCGTGGTATCCAAGCTCATTTACAACCTTTCAACGCTGTGGCTCACAGAGACGCAAACGAGACAGGTTGACTCTTTGCATTATCGTTGTGTGCGTTCTATTGCCAACATTCCGACCACGTGGGGTGCCATGCAGATGGGAGTGGCAAGGACGACTAACGAACAGGTGAGGGAAAAGCGGCAGGAGACTTTGCTGAGTGAGGAGGTGCGGTTGCACCAACTCAAATTGCTGGGGCGTACCCTCGGGAGGCCTCAGGATAACCCAGCTAGAATCGTTTTGTTTAACAGGTTTTTGCAGCCGCGAACCTCGGATGACAGGACGTGGCGGTCCTCAGTGTTAGGTGCTACTAGACATAGCTGGCGTCGCCAAAGGGACGACCGTACCCAAGGCGATTTAAACAAAATTGTCGCTGGGATATTAGAGGATGGGTAGGTGAGAACACTCCAAGCCTGATGTGCAAAACTCGAGGCCTCACTACCACAGGATGTAGCACGAAGCTCATGACGATCACTGCGTTGACGAATCTCGTCGCAACTGAGTTCACCAGAACCTGGCCACGTCTCTGCAGACGTCAATCTGCCGAGTGGTGCTAGGCGAAGGCCACAGCATTGCCACAGCAGGTCTGAATAAGGGCCTTGGTCGAATCGCGCTGTCTGTCCACGGAGTCCTGTCAGCAATGCGCAGTGTGGGACCTTTCACTGCCGCAGAAATCCACAGAAAACAAATGCAGAAAACTGTTTTTCATCGCGGACTCACTTGCAGGATTGCACGGATCTCTTGAAGCTGCTGCAGAAGCAGGGCTATGATGACCATAAGGACACCTTCAACAAAGACAGCTCCTACCCATTCTGACAAGGCGTCACTGCTGCAAATAACCGGGCTGAGAGCTAGGCACACTCCAAGACTCCAAAGGCCACGCGACGTCTTTTGTTTGGCTGCTGAGGCAGCCTCATCATTGCGCGGGGTCTGTGCTGCGAAGGAGGGCACACAACCCGGCCTGGATGGAAGCTCGTAGCATCGGGCTTACTGAATTCATAGCCTCCTGCGCCTTTTTTGCGCTATCCTTGCATCAAGCAGATAGATTTGGAACATAAGTTGGCAAACAGGTCCTCCCGCCACACATCCTGCAGCCAAAAGGCGTATAAGAGCACCTTTGGTCTCAGCTCGAAGCCTAAGCAGTCTTCGATGCGTCAGCTAGTAGATACTGGGACTGAGAGTTTTTCAACGCGGGTGGAAAATGTCTACAGGTCTGAGCTCCTTCTGCAAAGTAGCGCGCGCATTCATGTGCAATAGCCGCCCATCCATAAAACTCTTTGTGAACACCGCGAGCAACGCCTGAGACACTTCTGCAAATCAGACGGGCAATAACTGCAAAGACATCTAAAATATGAGAACATGAAGATGGCCCTTGCCTGGCAGGTCATTGAAAAAGAGCCAGCAGTTGTCATCCTTGGACAGGTTGCCGATGCACGAGCACGAGTCGAACGTTCTCCATGAACACACAAGCTATGTTAAACAGACGTATCTGCAGGCGAAAGGACTGACTGACGCCGGCAGAAGACAACCTGAATTGAAATGGCAGCGTGATGCAGCGTGTTTGTTCACATGAATGCTCTGATGCAGGCTGAATTCAGACCGGCTCTACATTGATCAACGACAGGCAGGGCACATAATGGGCAAAGGCTTCAATGTAGCAAATCATAGCAACCAAGCTGTGGCTGTCTCCGAGGTCTGCCAAGCGCTCTTCGCGTTCTTTGCCGCCTCGATGCTTGACCGGGAACGAGTTAAGATATCTCTGCAGATGGTTTTGTGTGCCGAAAAGAAAAATGACTGAGGCCAAGGGCGTGAGTGGCGTGGCAGTATGGCTAAGACCAAGCTCAGGATGGAGCCGCTGGACATTGAGGGCAACACCAGGTCCAGAGCAAGCAAAGGTGCATCCCGGACACCTTGTACAGGGTAGGCTCCAGTCTCGCTGCACATACGAGCACCGGTGACATAATGACAGAGGCCCAGCTCCCTTTTAGATATGGCCAAGCTGCCCATCTGTTGTACTTCTTTGAATAGATCATCAGCTGTGAGCGTTGCCCCAGTGAAGTGCACGGGCACCGATGCGATCAGCTCCGCCAGCGGCTTCAGGCAGGGATCCTTTAAGCATGCCGTGAAGCTGCCACGCGCTCGATTTCCCATCACCAATCATTTCTCCCAAATGGCCTCTTGCAGCTTTGCGAAAGCCTGTGGCATGCGCTGGTCAGATTGCGGTCAATGCAAGCACGGATTATGGAAACGTGGCAGGGCCTCTGCACAATCCCCGTAGCCACTTCCCCATGCGTCCACAAGGAATTGGATTGGCACAGGTCGACCACTTGCTGCCCGGTGCTCGTACAGTTCCCAAGTTTCGCGGAGGGCATCCGACACAGATCCTGCACCCTGGCGAGCATAAGACAATCTCACAGCTCTGCTTTTCCTCGCGTTCTAAGCTTGCCTCAACAAATTGTGCCTTCTTGCTTCTCATGAACAACATACAACACAATCATCTGAAAGTCTGAAAGCAATGGAACCAAATTTATGGAGCCAACCGGCTTCCGGAATTTTCTTCACGGAGCACACCTAGAGCTCGTGGCTGCCGTGGCTTCACAAACATAACATACAAGTGTCATTTAATCAAATGCCGCGCAACCTCACCTCAGATGCTTCAGAATCAGTTCACAATTCCCACTTCATGCGCTCCCCAGAACAATGGCTCCATCTAAAATCCGGCTGCCAAACATGCACCGAAGACAAATTGCAAAGGCTGCCTGCGCTGGCAGAGGACGCACCAAGCTGTCGAACAAAGCATGAAAGACGCGGGAATGCCATAAGCTTTGGAAGAAAGTCGATAGCCAGCAGCTATCCTTCTGTGGGTTCTGAAAATCCTTGGATACACTGTGTTGATGCGTTCGTCCGAGCGTCCATCATGGCCATACGTGTTGTCAAGATGCAGAGTGCTTGTACGAGGAGCTTCGACACAGCTCCACAGACAAGTCCTGATCACAGGCGCAGAAGGAGTGGTTGCTCCAGGGTTATTGCACAGTGTGGTCCTCCACTGCGTTCTGAATTGCAGCCAAATCCTCGGCGCTTTCCGCTGCCAGAATTTTCTCCTGTCAATTCGTGTCAGCCGGAAAGGTGCCATGCTGCTGCATAGCATTACCAGCAATCACCAAGTTCACAGCATTCCACCATTCCTGCTCAATGCCGTAGAGCTCCAGCTTGGCCATGGTCTGCTGAACACCGTGGGCTGCGCGGACAAGGTCGTCTGGTGGAGCCTCAGAAAGGGAACGTCGTCGTTCACCAAGTTCGGACATCAGCTCCGCGAGGTCGCCCGAGGTTTTGCTGCTGACATCTGGCTGCGTTTGGATTTGAGCAACATGGCCAACAGGGACCAAAACCTGGCGGTCCTTGAACTTCTTGTAGCTCCAGCCCTTGACACCGTTCTCTGTACGTATCTGGAGCCAGTCGTCTTGCTGGCTGAGAACACTGAAGGGCTGTCCTGCCTGCAGCACACAGAGCACGTAGGCATCGAGCTCTGGGCTTGCGCGAACATTCCACGAGTCCACAGAGTCTGTGTATTCCAGCTCTGGCAACAATTGCCAATGCTCTTCATGGCTCTGCATCACTGAGACCCACCAAACTTTCCAAGTGTGTTCATGTAGTTGAGCTTGGCTTAAGAAGGCATGCGTGGCATGCAGATGAAGTCAGTGCAAACGGTTCGATTCGTTTCGATTCTTTCAGCATCTTTCAGCTGGCCACTCGGCTCGAGCAAAACGCTTCGCAGATTCGCAGAGCAGATCAAGCTTGGCACCATCCAAAGCTACCGTAAAGCACCGTGAACGATGGTCCTCAGTTCGGCAGTGGCGCCAAGGGGAGGCCGGAGAAGCCATGTCGTATGCAGACCTGAAAGCCAGCATGTAAGCAAGCTTCCAACCCTTCCAACAATAGGGGCGTCCCTAACCGCGGCCAGACTGAGCAGATCATCATTCAACTTCATGGCCCTGGCATTGGCGTCAGCGTGTAGTCATCACCTCGCAAACGGATGCAGGCGAAGTCATGAAAGGAACCACCAGCCGTCAACTGAGCAAGAACCACCTTTTGCCGCTCAATACTCGTGTCGTCAGCAAATCTTCATTAACTGGTGAGTACCAACTTGGAAATTTTGGAGCACCGTTGCCATCGGCTCGAGGATGCAAGCCTCAGCTGCCACAAGCCCAAACCTTGTGAACCGATCTGAGCTTTGCCATGGCACGATAATTCCAGAAGAGTTCTTCTCCTTAATCCCACAAGAAAGTGCAACCTTTTGCTCGTGGTTTTCGGCAGCACAGGCTACTAGACCGGATGCATGAGTAACACGTACCACATGGCGCAACAGCAACATCCAGAGCCTGAAACATTTTGCAACAAGGCTCCAGCACGCGTTTCCAACACGGCTATGAAAGCCATGCCCATATATGGCCATGCAGGAAACTCTGCCACATCCTGCTGTGCATTCAGCAACGCTCATTGAGTTGCATGGACCCTTGATGAACATGTCTTCGCAATGCACCCCAGTGCCAGGTAGAGCGTGTGTTCAAGCATGCTTCGCCATTCCAGCTTCGGTCCTCGGAATCCTTACGCCCGCTTGCCGTTTGGACTACACGTCCTCTGCACAGGTTCATTTTAGGCATGCCTACATTCATGCCCTCCATCCTTGACGCATGAAGATGTGAGGGAGCAGCCGCGCCCAAAGAGCAGGCATTTCCTCACCTTGCTGACACGGCCACTTGAAACGGGTGCGATGCAGCGTGGGAAAACGCCAAGTAACAGCTGGGGAACGGACCAAGCTCTTGCCACGTTGGCCATCTGAATGCCATCGGAATGCAGTTGGGCAGTTCATTAGCAGGCGGATGATTCAATAGATTTCCAACCTCAGTTCAGAACGTCGTGTGCTCATATCACCTATGCTGCCGGATAGTGCGGCTGTCATGTTCCTATTGGGTCTTAGCCCCTAGCTGCCAGCCGATTCGCATGCCAAATAACTCGCGACCTGACTGCCGCTCCCAAACTTTTCATGCTCCACTTCTAGGAGGGAGAAAAACGAACTGTGCCAACTTGCAAAGTCTGAAAGACTGTGCGATGCAGCGGCCGATCTCGTAGAAGGGCATGCTTGCGCCAATGCAAGGGTAACCAGCCCTGGCCATCCAAATACACTCCGTTGTACCTTGAACAACCAGATCCAGCTTCAAAGCAGCCACCACGCAAAACATGAACCGCATGCAGTAACAAGCTGTCACCTTGCCTGTATCCAAGCGGCTCATTTGCAAAAAGCTTGTCGCTTTTCGGAAGCTGCGGCTCGGTTGCCTCGAAGATGGTGCCTGGATAGAAGCCTTGGATGCAAAAGAACATGAACGACTGGCGGTTTCGGTTGGCCGCCTTGGAAGATTTGTCAGCCACGGCCCTATGGTTACATATCTCGCTCTCATCATGGCTTTCTGCTTTTACTGTCCCTTAGTCAATCTTTCGCTTCTCGCTGCCTCATTCCAAGCCCGCACCTCTCATATTTCAAACTACATATATATATATATATGCAGAGGCGTATGGGGTATATCTGTAATCAAACCAACATACACATGATACTCCCCCCAGAAGCCCACCCCTGAAACATGTTGTCTTTTGGAGGGCGTAGCCGTTTGGAGACTTAAGGTTGTAAGCAGATTAGAGTGTGGCATTACGGCGTTGAAAGTGTTGTACTGTGCCGGAAAATCAGTCTCAAACGATGAAAGTGCTGCACTGTCCCAACAATCCTTTCACATTCTGGTGATATCTCCAAGATCTCCGTCCAAAACAGCTTGGTTTGTGAGAGATAATGAACCACTTTCCGCTCCTCTGCATCGTCCCCTGAAACTGCTTGAAAAACAACAGTTTCCGCGCAGAAAATGTAGGTGTTTTCCTGGCACTAGGAAACCTGAAAGAGAGGTCTTCAGGGGATCCATTCAGAAAGGATTGGTATTTTAGGGACAGCATAGGACAGCACAACACTGTCGAGGGTTGAGCGCCCAAAACTGCTGCGCAGTCCCCAACAAAACTACTTTTGCACCGATACCAGACCTCTCCAGAATTGTTTCCCAGGCTGCTTTCAGCAATGGCTTCTAGATTGGTGTTTGGGAACAGTACAGCACTTTCAGCCTTCAGGATTAGCCCTTTCAGCTCTGCAACCTTGAGAATTGTTGTTCTGTCCGGAAAAACAGTTGTCTGCACAGATACCCTGGAGACCCCCCGGGAACTCTCTACAAACCAATATGATGTTTATGCATCCCGTGGATACCTCCCCAGAATTCAGTCTCTACAATGCCCCTTGCAAACTCATGAAAAACAATCACAATCCTAGTCCTGGACGGTCCTCATTCATTCAAAGCCCAAATGGCATCATCTAAACTGAAGTCAAGTCTGAGTAGGATGCGCGGATGGCTTTTAATTCGTTTAAACAGGAAAAAGGAGTCAAATTCAACTAGAGTTCTGCCAATTCCTGGCAAGTCTGGATTTCATGCACAACTTGACTAAAAACAAAGGCAATTCAACCAGAACTCGCCCCTCTGCTTGAAGGCACTGCAGCCTATATAGAACCTATGTGAAACTGCTGGGATTTCACTGTTTTAAAGCCCTAGTTGAGAATCACGAAATTAATTTAGGTGTTCTCGCCAGAATTCTCGCGCAGCGAATGTATCCAAGTTCTCGCGGCCATCCCCGCGCCCGCACCACTCATGTTTGCTTCGGAAACATCTACAAAACTATGCTGTGTACAGACTCGAAAAGCTCCTGGGGGTAGAGGGAGTAAGCCGATACGCAGTAAGACGCGTTTTTGTGGCGATAAAACAACACGGCTCTCTAAGGCCATGCTTTCCTGGGGCAGCTTTAGGAAATGCGAAGAAAGGGTTGCTAGCATTTGCCTTTGCCTTTGAATCTTTTGGGAAGACATCTGTTGCTCGCAAGCAAAAGTCTGCCAGCATCCTTGTCCGAAATCTGCAGAAGATTTTGCCACTGCGCCGCGTTTCCGCTACGATTCAAAGCTTGTCTCTTCCCCTCGAGCGGCTGCTTCCAGTACTACCATCACGACTGCAAAACCAAAGCGACGCTCCGATGGTGTGGTGGACCCTTGTTTGCTTGAAGGTTTTTCTACTTTTAACATGTACGCATGTGCCGAAACGACTGTCAAGTACGGTGCTTCAGCAGCAAGATCTTGCTACCTTCTGTTTTGAAGTGGACGCTCATGACCACCACGGTCACCGCAATGAGCATCAATACAATGAGCAGCACAAAAACAACTATCCTCAACAATCAGATATTGCGGAAATGGCTGCACAGAGACAAGACGCATCAACACTCCTCCCTGCTGCACTGGAACCCAGCAACTCACCGGGCGAAGCAGTCCGCGCAGTCCGGATGCCAAGCCTTGACACGACAGAACAAGCCAATGTAACTCAACACATTTCTTCATGCATGTGCGTACTGTCCGCCATACATCGTTTCGCCACAGTTCACTGGATGCGAGAGAGTTTACTGGATTGTGAACAGAAGACCTATAAGGCACTGAGATACCAAGTGACTTGATGCTCAACGCCCAAATCAAGACTCTAAGGCAGTTGGATTCAAGACACCAGCTGCATCCAGCAAAAGAAGAAAAGTGCTAGTTATACGGCATACCAATGAATAGCAGCGGGAAGCGTCGCTCCCAGTGGCGATTCAAAGACTTCAAGCTCCGGCAGCATCGTCCTTGAGGAGACCTCTCAAACTGCTCAAATCACCCCAACATCTGAAAGTTGGGGGGCGCAATGTAGCACGGGGGACAGGCTCCCATGAAAAAGCCGATCAGTGCCAAAAGGCCTGCCTTCCCAGGTCTCATCCTCAGTGAAGAAAGGCGACATTCATCTAGAGGCCACATGACTCTCAGCCACACGCCAATTGTATCCCAAGCATCTCTGCGCAAAGCTCTCTCAAAGCTGCTGAGGCCATGCCAGAGACTGTCTCAAGAACGTCCCGGGCCTGGAATTATAGAGACTACTTCAGAGCAGGGGACGAAAGCTCGAAACGTTCTTGAGGGTCCGTTACAGCTCCTCCGAGGAGACAGCCATGCCCAGCACGTGTTGCAGCAGATTAAGATCCTCAGCATCTCTTTGTGTGCTGGAACCGGTCTCATCCTTTGAGCATGCCACCCTCTCCAGGTGAGGCCGCAGAGGGGCTGCCGCTGGAACCATGGCACAAGACACCGTCCCGAGTGTCTGGGCACTACCACAGGATGGTCTTTCCAACATGCATCTTTGCTGTGCTCCTTCTTGTTTTGAACTCGTGCCAAACTCATCCTGCTATTTTGAAGGGCATGATGTTGAAGCGCATGCCAAGCAACTTTACCAGTCGGTAGCTTAACTTGCTTCCTAGCACACCATCATCAAACACTCATCAAGATGCCTCCCTAAGTTGCAACCCTGCCTCCTCTACGCGACCCAGGCGACATAGGCGAAGTAGGTGAGCGAACGTCCTAGATTAAAAAACGAAGCACCATAGAGTGCAAGCAAGCTGGGCCTTCCCACGAGAATATTGTAAAAGCCGGTCCCGACGCGTCGGTGATACACCGGAGGACGGTGACAGCCTAGAATGAGAGATACTGGGAGATGCAGCATCAGCAGAACTGCGCACGGCAAGATTTGTTGAGACAAAGTCCAGAAACCCAAACACAGTATTCGTCAGCAATGATTTGCATGGCACAAATGCAACCAGTATAACAGCAAATAATCACCTCAAAACGACTCTGTCAAACAGGGACGACCTGACTTCTAGATGGTGTCCTTCCAGCTGTCTTGGCAGCAAGCAACTGTCTACTTCGAGCATTCCCACCGTAGATTGTAGTTGTCCAGCATTTGGGGTTGTTGACTGATTCTGGTTAAGTCTAATAAGTCAATTCCCGGATATAAAAAGCTGAAGTTTGTATGAAACCTACATAGAATCTTTTACCAAGATTATAAGGCCCACATAGGTCCGTGTAAACGGTTCACATGGGCTATATAGTGTCCTTCAATTTCACTAAATGGGCTATACAGTGGTCCTTTTAACTGGCTATGAGGGCTGTATATGCTCATGCATCCGTGCTCCCCGTTCTCAGTCCTCCCTCCAATGGTATGGTCCCCATGGGGAGATGAGCCATTCAAACCCCCGCCAACCCTCAAGAACATTCTCTAACCCTGCATAAACCACCTATAAAAGCCAATAACCCCTTGCAAACCTGCTACAAAAGTCCACAGAATCTTCATAAACGCTATAGAAACCCTCTATCTCAATAAGCCCTGATACAGTTCCGGCTCTGTTTAAGAAAACGTTGCTTAAGAAAATCAATGCTTTTGATTTCCTAGACATATGCATTTTCTCTGCCCGTTCTAGCTAAGAAAATGAGTGCCCTCTGACGTTCGGATCGTGTTTTCTTAACTTTTGGGCTGCCCTGCAGTTCTGGGAACCAGGGCTGTTTTTTCTTGAAAAAGAAACGGACAGTCATTTGCCTTGCCACTGGGATGTCCTCTAAGGATTGGTTCCAGGAATTGGTGGTTGCCTGAAGCCACAGTAATTGAGAGAAGGGAGTTACAAGTACGGAGTGGATTGGGATCTGGCCCATCCCCGGGGGGTCCAAATCCATCCGCACATACTGTGAAGAAAATGAATACTGTTTTTTCAACACTATTTTCCCATAGATCTAACCCCTTCCCATCCCCGGGATCCAAATCCACCTCGCAGAGATCCAAACCCATCCGCAAGTAGTGTTAAGAAAATGAGTACTGATTGTCTTAACGCCATTTCCCGCGCAGGTGTGAGGGGAAAAGTGTGGTGGAAAGAGGTGGAGACTCAGGTGGAAAAGCAGTGGAGGGCGGAGTCTACACTGGAGAGTGGAGAGGAGAGTGCATCATAGAGTGGAGTGGTGAGTGATGCAGAAAGTGAATAAGAGTGGAGTGGAAACTGGACTGGTCTCTGGAGTTAGGGTGGAATCCAGAGTAAAGTCAGAGTTAGTCTGGACAGTGGGGTGAAACGTGGAGCAAAGACTGGGAGAATGGGGAAAGTGGGGAGGAGAGAGCTGGAAAGGCAAGTAGAGTGCAAAGAGAAGTAGACGTTGGAGTCGAGTTGGCGAGGTTCCGCGAAGGGTCTTCCAGGCCCCTTAACGAGGCTTGTGCTTTTTACTGCCATGTACCTTCCCTCCCCGTCTTCTACCCTCCTCCCGTGCTAGATAGAGCCCGGCTAGCTTTCGTTGGCCTCGGCTCGCCCCTCAAGTTCAGAGGTTTATATCAGGTCTATAGAGACTTATCGTGTTCATACAGGGGTGCTATAGGGTTTCAAGAAGGTTTGCAAAGTGTTCATCAATTTCCTAGCATGTTTTTAAAAGGCTTCAAGAGGCTTTCTGAGGGGATCCTCGAGGGTTTATGAAGGTTTGATACAGTGCGAGCGCTGGGTAAGACAAGTATCAGAATCCATTGCCCACTCATTTTCTTAGCATCTTCTTAGCGTGCAGTAGCATTTGAAGGGAGCAGGTGCTATGCCTCCGCTTTCTGGGGTCCAACATTTGCAGGGAGCAGACGCTAGTACCTCCACTTTGCATTGGGGCCATGGGGTCCTTGTGGTACTACTGTGTGCCAAAATGTCTGAAATGGAGATCGTTTGCGATGCCTCTGACGCAGACGAACTGCATCCGTGGAACTTGTTGCAACACAGGCAAGAACGAGAAGTAGAACCAGCATGGGACAATAGCATTAAAGAAAATGAGTACTCATGTTCTTAAAAGTTTTTGCGGATGGATTTGGACCCCTGGGGAATGGATTTGGATCCCGGGGATGGGACGGGGTCAGATCCACGGAAATAGGGTTAAGAAAATCAGCAATTATTTTCTTCTCAATACTTGCGGATGGATTTGGACCCCTGAGGAGTGGATTTGGATCCCGGGGATGGGAAGTGGTCAGATCGCGTAGTCCCGCATTCTCTGTCAACATCCAAGAGCCAGGACAGGCAGGAGGATGGCCAGTCACACTGTCCCGTCCCGACCACAGGGCCGCATGCGAAGCAGACACGGCCAGGTACGAGCATGGCAAACTGAAGGCGCCCTCGCCTGCGACAGTGGGCATGTCTTACATGAGGTGAAGACACGAGGCTTCGAAAGTGGCGACAGTTGCCATGATGGCGACCCCAAGGGATCTCATCCCTGTCACTTTTAACGCGCAACAAGGACGTGACTGTGACTCTCCAATAGCAGATAAAGTTGCCAAGATGGCTACCCCAAGTTGCAGCAGCCCCGTGACTGTTGGCACTAATGGACTTTTCACACGCCACGAAGCAGCAACGCTTCCCCGCCCTGCCTGGCCCCATGCCCCATGACAGAATGCACCTTTGACACGCGGCGCAGCAACGACGGTCCCAAAGCGACAACACCTATACGAAGACGGTGACGGCGCGAATGCTTGGAAAAGCTTTCGAACGCTTGTGGACGCGTTGCGGACGCTTTGCGGATGCTTGCGGACACGTGCGCAATGAGTTTGCTCGACCATGGATTCCCAGATCGCAACATTGAAAACAGGACCCCTTCCGCCGAGCACTCAGCAACAGGAAGGTGGCATGGAAAAACTAAGTAAGATGTTACTTGGATAATCCAGACAGCAACGGACAAATATCGATGTCAATTAATAATGCTAGTAAGTTAGGCATGACATAATTTGGTTCTGGTGTTTACGGTTCCAACATCAACAGGAACGCTGACATTTACAGGAATTGGAACATGCGGTGCTTTAGTTGCAGCATGAGAAATTAAATGCAAAGAGCATGTCAAAGAAATAAATGATAGGGATTCTTACGAGGTCGTTAATTCGGACCATCAGCATGTCAGGGCAGTGAACATTGAGGAAAAAGTGTTGATGAAAAGATTTGATGCAACAACAAACATGATGTTATAGCATAATTACCACTGAACATGACAATATTCCTACGAAGCCTCTCGCAGAAAGAATCACATTGGAAACCCCCCCACTCCCCCGATTCCTGTGAAAGAATCACCGTCAACCCCCCCCCCCCTCCCCACGACTAGTCCCTGGCCCTATACTACAACCAGACGGTCCGTGCTGCTACCGGAAGCTGATTCTAAGAAAACCACGTACCCCCTCCAGCTATTAACTTCAAGGCCAGCAAGATTTTCAGAATCGGATTTTTATTCCGAGGGAAGGAAATTTGATTTAATTCAAGGAGACGTGAGTTGTACTACGGACCATCGTTCGTCTGAGTAGCAAAAATTGAACTGAAAGGGAGCACCTATAACGCTGACATCCTTGAATCGTCAATGTATACAAAATCAAAAATGCCCAAATCATACTGCGTGGCTATGACTATTCCCAAAAATCCGGGTATGAAAAAGATAAGACAAGGCCCATTCAGTATAGTTAGCTATGACTGCTCCCAAATTTCAAGTACAATGAACCCGTATGGGCCAAATGATAATACTTGGCTATGACTATTCCCAACGTTCAGGGTATGCACGGAGGGAATGAGAAAAGGCCAAATGCCAATACTTAACTATGGCTATTCCCAAATATCAGGGTACAAGGAACCAAACAAGGCCAAATCATAATACTTAGCTATGACTATTTCCAAATTTCAAGTACAAGGAACCAGAAAGTACCAAATGATAATACTTACCTATGACTATTCCCAAATATCAGGGTATGCATGGCAGGGAATGAGAAAAGGCCAGATGATAATACTTAGCTATGACTATTCAGGGTACAAGACACCCACATGATAATACTCAGCTACGACTATTCCCAAACTCCAAGTACAAGGAACCAGAAAGGGCTAAATAATATTGCTATGACTATTCCCGAATTTCGGGGCACAAGGCACCAGACAAGGCCAAATCATAATACTTAGGTATGACTATTCCCAATACAGGGAACCAGAAAGGGCCAAATGATTCTACTTAGCTATGATTACTGCGAAATTTCAAGGTATTCCGGATTGTTGGTAGGGATAAGTTAAGGAGCAGCCTCAAAGTTGACCCATACATCTTAAACCCTTACCCCAAACCTTAAACCCATAGCTTGGACATGCAGGCACTTGGACATTCATGATACATTATTGCAGAATGTCACGGTAAGCACAAAAGCAGCAAAGGACCTTATACCTGAGTTTCAGGGCAGCGAGAAACACGAGAGGCCCAGTCATACTGCTTAGCTTAGGTACAACACGCTGCGCTGCGCAATGTTGATACTGTTGCCTTCAAGCACCGATCCAAGTACCCCTCCAGCGAGCTGTCTTGCCAAGTGACCCAATCCAACCCAGGCTGGCTCGAGAGTACTCTCTCTTGCTAGTTTGGGGGGGCGGGCTGGTGGAGACTCGGGTGGTGCAATGAGGCTCGGATTGAGGAGCCCGGCTTGTTGAACTGTTGCCGGAGCCCTAACGACGCTAGCGGAGGGGCTGAGATGGCGGCAGGGACCAAGCTGTCAGGCCGAGAGCACCCGTGCCGTCCACCACCACCACCACCACCACCACCACCACCACCACCACCACCACCACCACCAGTACCCCTCCAGCACCATTACAAGATCACGCCTTCAGCAGCATTCCAAGATCAGCCCTCCTGCAGCGTTCCGAGGACACGCCTCCAGCACCAATCCAAGAACACCCCTCTAGCAGCGTTCCAAGATCACCCCTCCAGCACCAATCCAAGAACACCCCGCCAGCAGCATTAAAAGATCACCCCTCCAGCACCACTGCAAGATCACCCCTCCAGCACCA
>CAJNIZ010047671.1:15428-28958 GCA_905231905.1 Symbiodinium pilosum | reverse complement strand
CAAGATCACCCCTCCAGCACCATTCCAAGAGCACCCGTCCAGCACCATTACAAGAGCAGCATTCCAGCACCTTTCCAAGAGCACCCGTCCAGCACCATTACAAGAGCAGCATTCCAGCACTATTCCAAGAGCAGCATTCCAAGAGCACCCCTCCAGCAGCACTCAAAGCACAGCATTCCAAGGGCAGCATTTCAAGTGCATCCGTGGTAAACAGATTATGCCCTGTTCTGGTTTCAGTGGGGTCCAGCTTTGTGATTTCTGGGACCGGTTGTGATAGTGTCCTCTTTTCAGTTGTAGTAGGGACCATCTGGTTGTGGTATAGGACTTCTAGTTGTAATAGGGACTATTTTCCCCCCTCCCCCCCTCCAAACCTACACTTTGCTGTGAAAGAATCACTGTCCCCCCGTTTTTTATCACATGATCCGTCGTTTTCTAGACCTTGACAGCTACTACTGGTAAAAAAAGCCTAAACTCAAGCCTAGGTCCGCTAGCTTTCGTGATTAAACCACCAAACGCAGACCACAGGATCACAGCAATGGGTTAGTTTAATCATGCCCTATGTCATGGACCCTGGGCGGGTCGGGTTGGGCGAGGAGGGGTACGGGGGCGAAGGAGGGGCACTGTGAATGCTGACGTATATAGGGTCCTTTAAAACGGCTATACGGCCTGCATATGCCTGCATAGCGTCCCTTTAAACGCTTAAAAAGGCGATATAGGTTGCAGAGAAACTGGGTGGCTGGGCACTGCAGAGATACGTTGCGGTCAGGCACTGCAGGGATGCTCCGCGGTTGCTCATTGCACTGCAGGGATACTCTGCGGTTCGGAACTGCAAGACTTCTCTGCGGTTGGTGCACGGGGAAGCGGAGGGAAGGGGGAGGGAAGGGGGTGGACAGAGATCGGGGTCAATACTCAATTCACATCAATGTCAAAAGTTTGAGAACGCCTGGGATAGCAAACTCCCCCACCCAAACAGAGTTGTGCCTTTTTAAGATTAAGTTACAAGGAAATCATGATCCCATCGTTATAGAAATGAGGCAGTACCCAGGCCCCAGGTGCCCGACGTAATCCGGCAGCCGGGTTCAGCACCCTCCGCCTGCAACCAAAGCAAAAAGTTGACGCGTGCCGTCAGCCATGCTCGTCGCAGCCTCATAAAACTTTGTGTTTGACAAAATGGCCTCCTGCGAAGCCTCTTGGATAACCCCAAGCCTCAGCATTGAGGTGCGGAATTGGCCATCCAGGCTTTGCCTGATTTTTGAGAACGCAGAGAAACTGAGTCTTCAGCTCAGCCTCCCGCGCCAATCGCGCAGTCTCAGCCAGGTGCACATAGTTTTTTTTTCAGAACTCGTCAGTTAGCCTGCCCACCGGCTCTCCAAACGCTCAGCACCAGGCTTTGTAGCGGGCCTGACATGAAAGCTTCAAAGCCACAGTTGCCTTCCGAGAAGTCCACATGCAACCAGTCAAGTGGCTCGTTGTCGCCGGAGCCACGGCACCAGCCTCTGGCCAATGCAGTCCTTACCAGGTCGCCAGTCACTCCTTGCTCATAAAGAGCACCGGTAACAAGCTTTACAGGCCTTCCGGACAAAGGCAAAGATTGTCATCGTAAAGAAGGCCGCTGGCATCAGAGTTAAGCCTTCCAAAAAAGCCCAAGATCCGACTTCTCATTTGGAGCGATTGGAGCCGGGCCCACCAGGATCTCGACCTGATGAGCGAAAGATGTGCTTTCCCGATTAAGAAATACGATTCCAGCCTGGTATGGTCGCACGCTGCTCTCGCGAGGCAAAATGCAATCCAAACCTTACTGCTCTGCCAAGGAAGGGCAACACAAACACAAGGGCCCTCACCTCAGCTTAGCTCGCGACTCATGAGGGTAGTCAGTGGATACTGCAGTCGTTCTGGCCTTCATGAGGCAGCTTGGAAGTCAAGGGACAACCACCACTGAGCCACATGCCGAGAGGCACACAGAACAATTATGGGGAAGATCCAGGCTGCAGAGCTTTCTCCACAGATTGTAGACACCATTGCCTTGGATCTGGAAGGTACAAGCTACAAGCAGCGACGGAGCAAGCAAAATTCCAAAGGCAGCGGCTTTGAAATTCGTGGCCTCGAAGGCAGTACCAGCCTGAGTGTAAAATCGCTACATCGAGTAGGACTGTTCTTTGCCATGCAAAAACCATGAATCCACATTCAGGCGGTACACAAACTGCATGTAGTTCACACCTGAGCCACAGGAGGAGACCAAGTGTGCATGGCCAGTGCTCAACTCTGTTAAGCCCCAAACCGATTTTGATGATGACGGATGGTAGAGCACGCATCGACTGCGATGCTGATTTTGTTCCCTTCACGATCAGCCAGATGTACAACACCTCGCAGCAGGAAGAGACAATCCTTCAGGCCAAGCGCGCTAAGCATTTATACCGTCTGCCGAGTGCAAAACATACACACTAATGGTCAGCGCGATGCTTCCGATAGTGACCTTCATGGCTTCGCAAAAGAAAGCCGGTGTGGGCACCGCTTCTTCCAAGGCCAGGGCACGTCGGCTCGGGCACTTGGTGCAGGTCTCGCCTCTGAGCTTGGCACTCGCAGTGACCGCTGCCACACACTGCAAACTGCAAGTAGCTGCAAGTAGCTGCAAGTGGAAGCTGCCGGCGATTCAAGCCCCAAAGTGGCTTCGAAAATCCAAATTCGCAGCTCTGGCCTTGGCTGCCGAAACAGAGCGCTCAACACCACTGCACCACGCTCCAGACGAGACTTGTGCCCTTTCTGCCGCTGAGGCTGGGGCACAAGATGCCTTGATGAGCTTCCGTGCACTGGTTCTCTCCAGTGCAAAGATGCTGCGGGTAGCATGGCACCTACCACAAATGCATGCTAGAGCGCAATCACATCACTTGCAATGCTGTGACAAGCTCCCACAAACCCAGCCCTGACATGGTAAGCAGAGTTGGCGGTATGTCTATCGCAATTGCGGCCAGGGCACGAAGGCACCCTGGTGCAAGGATCCAGTTGGAAGTCTGTAGTAGCCTTGTAGCAGACCCTCACCACTACAATCCGGCTACTGTGAGAGCTGGGAGACTAGCCCGGCTTGGCGAAGACCCTGAGCTGCAATTGCTGCAAAATTTTCTGTCACTCCAATGCTTCAGGTCTGAGCTGCAGACTCTGAATTGCCGGGGCACGTGGCGCCAGGTGGGCAGACATCGCACTGGCTCATGCCCGGCTGCATGCCATACCTCATAAGACAAAAACAACACCAAGCATAATTTTGCTTCCATGATTTTCTACGGCTTCTCCATGCTTTTTTTCTCAGGAGAAGACGTGCCAGGCTGGCAGTCTTCGCATTCCACAGACCGAGGCGTGCGATATCGTCCAACAGGGCACTTCCTTACGAGAATCCAAGTCCACCGGCTACTTTGTGCTAGCCTATACACAAACACGTCACAGCAGCTTCCATACTACCATGCTGTGCGTAGCAGGGCAGAACAAGACTTGCATGAATCTTTGCTTGGCAAAGCTGGGCTTCCAACGCGCACGTTGTTGCATTGCCGCCAATGTCAAGAACAACAGCCTGGCATCACTGCCAGACTCTTGGCTTCCCATCATCTTCGTCTTCTCTGGAGACTCTGTGCGCTCTGCACCAGGACCAGCAGCCCGAGACCAACATGCTCACTGCGAACTGTACTGAACCTTCCTTGGACAGCAGACACATTGCATGTCCATCACCCCACAAACGCAATCTTTCCAAGCTGATTCTAGCACTACTACTTGATGGGAAGCTAGGAAATTAATGCGACGAAAATTGCGTTCAACCAAAATCAGGCTATTGAACAATCAAGGCTGCAAGCATGCAGCGGCGGCCCGATTGGAGAATTAGAGAATTAAGGAGCATGCAGACCTCGAGACTCAAAGCCGCAAGAACGCAATCAATGAAGCACTTCACTACGGAACAAAGGAATCGTGACAGCCTGTCTTGCTCCACTGACTGGATGGTGGGGAGATCTGGGGAGCAAGCAGTCATATTGCAAAAATGGGGTGCAAGTGCTGCCTTTCATGAGGAGGGGACAGGCCTGGGGGTCAACTGGGACAGACCCATGATGAGTTCGGTTGCAGAGCTTATCAAATGAAATTGAATTGCCATCATGTTCCATATTCGGCAAACACTATGCTCAACGTTCCAAGACTACAGCTAGCCTTCTCAGGCCAAATTGCAAACGTGCGAATGGAATGTCAGGCAAGGATCGAAGTGGTAAGATTACAGATAGTCCTTCTCCATCACTTCTTGTCAAACAAGCCGATTGCTCTCGGCTACCTACAAGTAGAATCTCCCTTCGTGCTGAAGCCTACTTAGAATAATATTGACTTGGGGCTCCCCAAACACGTCCCAACTCGCATGGCGACAATCCTGACCTCCTTCTTTCCTGCTTTCACTGGTGTCGGGTTCGCAGCCTTCTTTCTGTCTCCGGTTCTTCTTTGGTTCTTCTTCGTCAAGCGTAACGGAGTGAGCACGCGCCATGGGACGAACACCAACCAACATTCGACTTTGTCAAAATGGTGCGATTCTCAGCCTACAGTATCGGTTGCATCCTCATCCCGAGCAGCTCAATCTAGGGTCTGCATGCAAGCTTCTTCAACCATTTGCTGAACCTATTGTTAATTTGAAGCAATACATCTACCCTTGTGCTAGGTGCTTCGCGCAGTTGGATGCCTTGAACATTATACGCATGTTAGATACAAGTACATCCCTTGTTGTACACCCTGAAAACGATCGGATTAAAGTTCCTGACAAGGTGATGCACCAGGTATTGGGGACCTCAGAACACCTAAAGTTTGCAAGCTAGCATCCAAGATTGCAAACAGGCCGTTGCCACCTGCCCAGGGCTGCAAGGGTAGACATCTGCATCCTTCTGCACCCAGGTCGGCAATGGCCAGCCAACTAAGGGCTGCTCTTGACCTTATGCAGTGCCGAGCAGATTGGTGGCAAGAGGAGCACAAGCCTGGTCTGGGAACATGGCTCACGGTGACAATCTGTGCAGATGTCCAGCGCTCCATCTTCGGTTGATCCTGTCAGCGAAAGGAGATGCCTAAAACGAATCCGAAGCTGAAGAGGCGAAGATTCATGAATAGTGCGCGAGTAGTCTCGAAGAGTCAAAGGTAGAGGAAGGCCACAGACTGGTACGGCTGTCCTCATCCAAAGGCTGCACCTCAGCAGCCCAAAGTTCCCCCATCACCCCACCATATCGTGCCATGTACTGAGCACACTGAGCAAGTGCACTTGCTGGATCAGGGTAGCAGGCGTTCGGCGAACACCTCTGCTTGTCAGGATTGCTGGTACTTTCCAAGGTGCTGGTCCTTATCGTGAATCGTCCTGAGATGGACACCCTCCCTGTCGAAAGCCAGCAGCCCGTAACAGGTCTGCTGCTCCAGTGCAAGCAATGCCTTTGGCTGGAATGACATGAAGCTTGCCATTTGGAGCACATATTCCGTAGGTCCGCCTCTCGAACGGCAGTTTGATCAAGACTGCTCGCCTGAATGGACTGCAGTGCTCCAAGATCAAGGAAGGCAAGAATGATCATCCTGCTCAAAGCACTTGCTTGTGAGCTTTCCCTGGATACCAGCTTCCGACTAGTCCAGTCCCTGATATCCCACTAGAGTAACGTTTCAACATGATCGGCTGTGGTCTTCGTGAGATTCTGGCAGATTGGACAGCAGCCAGCAGAGCAATGCCACCTGCGGCGGCCGCAGCACTGGCCGGCAAGGGCTCCTAGAACCAGATTTCATCATCCAGACAATGATGGTGCTGCTGCATTGCAAGGGGTGCAATTGGCCTCTCTAAATTTCGCACGGTAGGCGTTGGCAAAATCCTGCGCAGAACCTTGCTCTGACCCAGCTCTGTTATCTTACCTTCGCTCTAAATCAAACGCCAAAGTCCAACAAAGGCTGGGCAGAACGCCAAAGGCCGGACAGCCCAGCGCAGAAGGTTCCCATGCCAACGGACTCATCACATAGTTCCTTGGCACTTTGACAGCGCTCATGTGACCAGGGTCCGAATGTCAGCTGAGGCACCGGCGCCAGATGGCCTCCGATGGAGCGCGCGGCTTCCCTGGCTCTGCGGTCCCCTTTCTGGAAGCAAATAGAACACTGGCACTGCACTACTTGCGCTCCTTGTGGACATGGCAGTCAACACTATTCCATGTGGAATGAAGCCTCAAGGCTCCCACGCTGATTGTGCTTGCTGTTTGTGAAAGGAAAAGCCGAGCTCTGTGCCCAGGGTGCTGGCCTGCAGCAACGTTGAAGCAACCACGAGCAAGATCCAAAATTGGAAGGGCAATATTCAAGATGCGCTGCAGAAATGAGGATTTGCTCCGCACTGCGCAGATTACCACAGGCAATGAGCAAGTCGGGACCTTTCGCTCAGGAGCAAGGGCTAGAAAGAGCTCGTTGCTTATGCTGCCCTCTGCCTGCAGCCTTCAGCTGACGCATTTGTGGCATGATGGCCTGATAGCACGGTTCAGAACACAGCATGCTTCAACATTGCGTGCTCAAGACAGTACTCAAAGTTTGCGGCCTGCTCTGCAACACTCATGTTGTCGACCACATCCATTCCCAAGCCTACAGGCGCGGGAATCCCTCCCATATGCAACGACATGCTAGGTTGCTGAGGGAGCTGCGCTGTGCATGGGAGCTTGCCCCGTCACACATCTGCTTGTCGAAATCACTCCCTGCCTGGCTGTAGCTGGCGATATAAAGGAGAAATCCACGGGTTAAGCAACTACAACTTCAAGTTTCAGCCCCCAGCATCCCAGACCGTTGCCACAGAGCTTGCAGGGGGTTCTTGTCGTTGCACAAGCTCCTTGCCAACTGCTGAGACTTTGGCAAAAACCCTTTGAACCTTCGGTTGAAGTAGTGTTGCGCTATCGCCCGCGCCTGTCGCAAGGCCCCAGGAATAGCTGGCGCGGACGCATCTTCTCATTTTACTGACGCCATCACTGTCGCTGGCTATCGCGCAAATCATAAAAGCTGGCGCGGCCAATCTTTACTTACAAGGTTGGGGGGGGTTTGCGGCTGTTCAAGTCTGGACTGCAGATAAGCATCCAGAACACCAGCCATGAGATCCTGAACCTCAGGAGCAAAACTCGGGTGTTGACAAAGAATTGCCAGTTGAAACAGAGAATCTGCTCTGGCCTGGACGTCCGGCGAAAAAGTCCATGGAGTGCGCAGTTGAGGAGCGATGGCTGGACCCAAGAGATACCTGAGAGGGTCCAGCTCAAGAGCGCCAGAGGAATCTTGCCTGAGGGCAGCTGCGGGCCACCACTAAGGAGTGTCAGCACGCCCGCAGAGTTGGCAGCATCCACTGCGACCTCTTCTCTATAGTTGGTAGATCTGCAAAGCACCTACTCTGGATTCCATGTATGTACGTAAAGCACTGTGCACTACTTCTGGTGGACCTCGAACAGTGCTGAGGAGTGCAGCCCAAAGAGGAAGTCGACCTAATCGTGGTCTTGAGAAGGCTCACGATGTGTGATCACAATGCCAGCTTGCTGCCTCGCGGTTCTGCAGCATGCGAGCATAAATCTGGGCTGCCTTAGCAACAGTACACGGTCAAATGTTGCTATGCTTGCGGCAAGTTGCAACGGGAACGGCCCACATGCAAGCAAAAAACCTTCTGAGGATCGCCATGATCATCCTGCAGG
The DNA here is from genome assembly GCA_905231905.1 of Symbiodinium pilosum. Classification (NCBI taxonomy): domain Eukaryota; class Dinophyceae; order Suessiales; family Symbiodiniaceae; genus Symbiodinium; species Symbiodinium pilosum. The sequence goes on along the minus strand of CAJNIZ010047671.1, from coordinate 21,276 downwards.
ATGCTTTCATATGAGGTGAAGGTTTTGCTGACATTACTGAGGTGAGAGAAACTTTAGCCAAAGCTGGGCCCACCATTCCCGTCCTCAATTTGAATATGGAGCTTGAGGGGAAGATCATGGGGCCCGCTGAAGGGAGTGGATCTCAGCGCAGAGAAGGACTTGTTTTACAAAACCTGCTTCACGACTTCTGCGGCCAACACAGGTTCAGTCTTGCAGCTAGAAGCTGCAAACCCTGCAGGGAGGCTCGCTCCACCTTCCAGTTTTAAGTTTCAGGATTGCGAAAAGTCAAATAGAGACCAGGCACCTCCGAAGCTGGAGTCGCACCCTTTAGCGACAATGTCCCGCCAAGACGGATAACGAAAGCTGCAGGCCTCGTGCCACGCAATGCTGTCCAAAGGTGCAGGCTCGGATGATGGACATGGGAACGCAGTAGCTTAGCAATCTTCCAACTTTGTGGCCATTTCCAGGGGCCGGCTGCCATGCAAGGTTTCTTGGCTTGAGAGAGAGCTTTCCCGGCTTGCATTCATGCTGTTTCCCTTCTTCGGCATAAACACAGCAGAAACTGTATCTTTGTGTTCCTTAGTAATTACCATGACACACTGCTAAGAAAGTTGAGCAGAGTTTTCTGGTCGGGGCACAGCTCTGCGTATGAAACTGTTGTCTTGTGCCAAGCTAGCCTTACGAGTAAATTGTGCTCGCAACACGCTGCTCAGAACCCCAAAGTTTACAAACGTCTCTTGGCAAGCGAATCGAGCTTGATGCGTTCATGAGATGCAAAGATTAAGATAGGACTGTATCAGCATTCAGCAGGTGTCAGGCCTGAATGAGGCCATCACCAAAGAAGCTTCTATGGCCACACATTCTGCAACTCTTGGCCAGGGACTCAGCCACGAGCAGCCAAATGATCAGCCTTCCAGATACAACAACTGGGCGCCAGCACATCTTGTGATGCAGCTGGGACCGTGGCCCTACCAGACTCCTCATCTAGTGGCCTTATTCCAGAGCAGCAGCACTCAAAATCTTCTTGCCCCCGGCTGGGCCAGTTGCAAAGCAAACTGGAATGTGAGCCGCATTGCGTGCTGATATACTCTACGCAAACACGTGTCTTGCGTCCGATGGCAACCTTTTGGGCTTGTTGACTCTGCCCCGCTGGCATGAGACCCGTGACTGGCAGCAGATTTTGGGAAAATGAAGGCTGCGCTTGTTTGATACGGGCCATGAATTAAGGTGCTGCCGCTCATGACGCGTCTATCTGGAGCCAGAGAATCAAAACAATCCGCAGGGCAATTGCCAGTCAAGGGTGTCGTACAATGTGCCCATCGACACAGCGGACCTGGATGTAGTCCATGTGCTGCGTGATGGTTGGAGGCCTCCATGTGAACATCAGAGAGTCCGTCCCGAAGCAGGGTAAGCTCTCCAAAGCTCAGCTCCTTACATGGCTCACCTGGGAGTCGATCACCCGTCTTAAATAAATTGCAACTCTTCACAACGCAGATCCTCCAAGGGCAGCACGTACCTTCAAGGTTCAAGTTAGCCAAAGCTTGCGAGCTGCGCTGTGAGCCAAATCCTCTTCCCGTGCAGAGCTGAAGTGCGCAGCTGGCTGATGAACGCTAACGCCGGATCATGGCTCGCTTGCTCTCAAACTTCCCCGCACAACTGCAGCACTTTCGGAGACCCAGCTGCGCTGCAGGGTCTCGAAGTGTGGCCGCTTCATCTAAAGAAGCAGCGTACATTAACAGGCTTCAGTTGAAATTCGTGACAAAGAAAGCAGTCCAAATCTCTCCAAAGACTTCTGCAAGAAGCTCTCATGGAAGGGGTGCTCTTCGGTCTAGAATCCAGATCTCTATAAGTCTCTGGAACAGTTGACATTGCCCTGTCACCTACCAGCGCGCTGCAGGTAGACGCCCGCCTGCATGAAACTCCGGCTTGAACATGCGTGACTGGTGCACACAGTGCAGCCCGTTGAAAGTTGCTCAGAGCAATTGCACGTGTGCCTCGAGTTCCTCGTCAGTCTGCGGCTCGCTTGGCCATCGAAGCACTTCAATGCGCCTGCAAAGAAAAAAGGAAAAGCGCGGCTAGGGGTTACGGGGAGCACCAAACTGCGTTGCCAAGCGAATGGGCCTTGCGATTTGCCTCCTGTCTTCTTTGGGCAGGGAGGCTACAATGGTCTCTGCTTCCTGCAACAAACAATTGGTGCGTCTTTATTGGTTTGGCAGAGGGCAGCCTTGAGGTTTTTCTTCGCAGCACGCCCACCCTCTGTGCGTAAGGTTTGAGCCTTCTCATGGACCTGCCACAGGGCACATGTGACTACCATCCAAACCATGAAGTGGAGTCAGAAGCACTCTGCTTGGACTGGCCTGCACCGCTATCTCAAAAGCGTGAATGGCTCCAGCCAGATCACCTGCTGCCCGACGACTGAGGCCGTATTGACCCACCTCATGGTGTGGCCCAGCAGCTCTGGCGGGTGTCTTCAGGAGATATCAGGATTCAGGACGCCACATAGTGCGAGCGCATCCTGGACTGCAACTTTGGACTTTGAACGAAGACCCGCTCAGCCTGTCAAGCAAGTGTGTAACTCTAAGCCCGACTAATCATCTCAGACAATCTTGCTGCATGCAAGTCAAGCCCTCAACCCTAACATGTTGCTGGCACAAGCTTCACGCCTCCAGAAAGGCTTCCCGACCTGTGGCTCCAAAAAAAGAGCAATCGAAGGCTTGATTTCATCTGCAGGCAAGTCACCACCCTCTTTGTCCCCCCGGTCTGTCCTGCTCGCAGCCAATTCATACCTTTCAGACAACAGAATTGGTGGCCGCAAGAGGATGCGTCGCATCATGAAACGAGTCAAGCTGCAGGATGCTCGTGAAGGTTTCTGTTTGGGTCATCTTGAGGCCCCGGTAGGTAGCAACTGCCTCCCAGAACACAGGACACATAGTGGCTGGGCAACTGACTCTGTCAGACGGTACCTTCTCGTAATTTGACAGCTCACCTCATGTGTGAGCTGGCGCGATTCCACACAGGAAGCGAACTTCTGAGCTCGCAGCGCTCTCTATCTCCTTGCTGTCCCAGGACCACTCCCATGTTATGTACCTGAGTGGTGCTGCTAGATTCTGGCAGCCAGGATTCTGAGATCCAAGTCAGCGGCGAGAATCGCATACCAATGGGTGTTCTGCCGGCCCAGCTGGGAGAAAACAGCGTCGGCCTGCCAAGAATTCTCTCCACCTCCCCCTCCCCCACAATTACCATCGACTCTTGTTTTGGGGCGTGCGGCTTGGGCCGTTGCAGTGGCCTGAAAAGAGCTTTAGTCAGCCAAACACGTGTAATGGTGACCCATTCACGAAGACTTCTGAAGAATAACTTGCTGAGCGTCTGTGACATACTAAACCAGAAGCTGTGACGCACTTTCCCCGCTTCGTTGTATGCTGTTCGCAAGGTGACCGGACCTCTGAAACCGACACTAGCGGAGCCGCTTGCTGCATGTCTTGAAGGCGAAGCCCAGGCTTGTGTGTGGATACGCTGTCGACACGCGCTCCGTGCCTCTGCTTTAAGGACTACAATGTCTCCTTGCTCTGCAGTTCAAACTTCCTTTAGAGGTGGGGTGTTTGACTGTGGCCAGGTTCACCAACGGCTTTGCGCGCGCTTGACAACATGGAATTGCCCGTCCCATCACGCAGATTGCTGGGGTTGGGTCTGCGCGGGCTAGTTTAGGGGAGACTGGTCAGCACCCATATCCGAAGCAGCCAGCGGAGCTGACTTCCAGATCATTGGGTGGGGCCCTCAAGGAGGGGAGCCAGCTGAGCTGCTGCTGCCGTGCAAAGCCCCAGCAACACCCCGCTTCGCCCCCTGGGCCGCAAACACCACATCCTTGCTGCAGTTGACGACGAAGGAAGGTCATAGGGCTGCAGTTTGCTTTGGCCGGGTCCTGGAAGGTTGGTCAACTCCTTGCAAAGCCGTGTCCAGGGTTGGAGGCTTATTTGCAACATCTTGCAGTGCTGCCGCCTCTGCAATCCATCAAGCATATGTGTGATTCTAGACCCTATTAAAATCGAAAAGAAGTGTTGCCGTCGGCTCAATGCTCTGCACTGACTGCGGCGAATCTACTCGGCGGCAGCTTCGATTCGACTTTGCAGTGTTGCCAGCACTCTGTGCCAACTGGTATTTACACTCGCAGGTGAGGTTTTTTGGAAGCTTGCTTCGAGCACCTAAAAAACTGTTGAACGTAACCCCGCGTCTCACGCCGAAACGCGTTCGTTGCGCAGGCTGGCAGCGCTTATCTCCATTCGGGCAACGTCACATCCAGCAAACAAATTCGAAAACGCCACGGCCACCTTCACAAAACGCCCGGCCCGATTCAACGACGCCACGGACACATTCGGAAAATGCCTCGGCAACATTCAGAAAACGCCGCAGCCAGATTCAGAAAACGCCTCAGCCACATTCGGAAAACGCCGCTGAAAACGTACAACCACGTCTGTCTCATTTACGAAAAGCTTCTTCCTCCGTTTCCGGTACAAAAAATTCAATACTAGAAAAAGCCCGCATTCGGAAAACGCCGTTGCCAAATTCGGAAAACGCCGCAGCCAGATTCGGACAACGCCAATGAAAAATTGCGATCACGTCTGTCTCGCCTGTTAGGCTCTTCTTCCTTTGTTTCCGGGTACTAAGAACAACAAAAAAAAAACCGAAATCCAATATTAGAAAAAGCCCGCATTCAGAAAAGGCCGCAGCCAGATTCGGAAAACCTGTAGCCAGATTCGGAAAACGCACGGAAAACGTTCGATTACGTCCGTCTCGGCTACTACATCCTTCGTCCTCCGTTCCCGGATTCCGCCGGACAAATTAAAGGTTTTAGCGGTTTTTGCGCCTTGGAGGCCTGCCCCTACAAAGCCCTCCAAGCCCCCTAAACCAAAAAACACCAGAACCCCAAAAACGCACTAAACCCTAAAAACCTCCCAAGACCCTAAAAACCTCAAACCCTGAACACCCTAAATCCTAAACATCCTCAAAAGTAAAAGCTTCAAACCCTGAAAACCTCAACCCTAAAAACCTCCTAAGCCCTAAAAACCACAAACACAAAAAAAAACTTAAACCTTCAAGAACCCTAAACCCTAACAACCCTTAACTCTAAAACCCCTAAACCCTAGAAAACCTACTAAACCCTAAACCTACACCCAAGAAACCACCCAAGCCCCTAAAAACCCTAAACCCTGAGAACCCTAAATCCTAAAAATCTTTAACACTAAAAACCCTAAACCCTGAGAACCCTAAACCCTAAAAATCCTAAACACCAAGAACCCTAAACCCTGAAACCCCTAAACCTTAACAAATCACCTAAAGATATTTTAACAAATAAACACTTGGAAAACACTAAACGCCAACAACCCTAAACCCTAAAAACCCTTAACCCTAAAAGTCCTAAATCCTACAAACCCTAAAACCCAAAAAACACCTAAACCCTAGAAACCCTAAACNNAAAAGCAATTTAACCCTCCTAAACCCTAAAAACCTCCCAAAACCCCAAACACCTCCCAAAACCCTGAAAACACCAAACCCTAAACACCCTAAACCCTACAAACACCCTAAACCCTACAAACCCCCTAAACCCTAAAAACCCACTAAACCCTAAAGACCACCTAAACCCTAAAAACACAACAAAGCCCTAAAACCCCCAAAACCTGAAAACCCTAAACCCTGAAAACCCTAAACCCTAAAAACCCTAAACACAAAAACCCTAAACCCTAAAAAAACACAAACACTAAAAACCACCTAAACCCTAAAAACCCTAAACCCTAAATACCCACTAAACCCATAAACGTCCTAAACTCGAAAAACCTCCCAAAACCCTAAAAAC
>CAJNIZ010047671.1:0-15328 GCA_905231905.1 Symbiodinium pilosum | reverse complement strand
CCTCCCAAAACCCTAAACACCTCCCAAAACCCTGAAAACACCAAACCCTAAACACCCTAAACCCTACAAACCCACTAAACCCTAAAGACCCCGTAAACCCTAAAAACCCCCTAAACCCTAAAAACCCACTAAACCCTAAAGACCACCTAAAACCTAAAAACACACCAAAACCCTAAAACCCCCAAAACCTGAAAACCCTAAACCCTGAAAACCCTAAACCCTAAAAATCCTAAACACTAAAAACCCTAAACCCTAAAAAACACAAACACTAAAAACCACCTAAACCCTAAAAACCCTAAACCCTAAATACCTACCAAACCCATAAACGTCCTAAACTCTAAAAACCTCCCAAAACCCTAAAAACCCCAAACCCTAAACACCCTAAACCCGGAACACCCTAAATCCTAAACATCCTCAAAAATAAAAGCTTCAAACCCTTAAAACCTCAACCCTTAAAACCTCCTAAACCCTAAAAACCACAAACACTAAAAACCTTAAACCTTCAAAAACCCTAAACCCTACAACAACCCTCAACTCTAAAACCCCTAAACCCTAGAAAACCTACTAAACCCTAAACCTACACCCTGAAACCACCCAAGCCCCAAAAACCCTAAACCCTGAGAACCCTAAATCCTAAAAATCCTTAACACTAAAAACCCTAAACCCTGAAACCCCTAAACCTTAACAAATCACCTAAAGATATTTTAACAAATAAACACTTGGAAAACACTAAACGCCAGCAACCCTAAACCCTAAAAACCCTTAACCCTAAAAGTCCTAAATCCTACAAACCCTAAAACCCAAAAAACACCTAAACCCTAGAAACCCTAAACCCTAAAAAAGCAATTTAACCCTCCTAAACCTTAAAAACCTCCCAAAACCCTAAACACCTCCCAAAACCCTGAAAACACCAAACCCTAAACACCCTAAACCCTACAAACCCACCAAACCCTAAAGACCCCGTAAACCCTAAAAACCCACTAAACCCTAAAAACCACCTAAACCCTAAAAACTTGATAATCAATCGACGCAGAAGAATGCTAGTGCTCTCACCTTTTTATCGGAGTGGCGAAATCCCAGCGTATCCCGAGAGCCGACTCCTGCCTTTGGCAGGCCAGCTCCCTAGCGTAGCCACTTCGGGTTACCAGGGATTTAGCTTACGGGACTTGCCAAACCTCCTCACGGGTCCCCGCCCGCGAGACTCCTTCCTAGCCGATAGCTCGTTGTAGTAGCCATCCGCGTGGCCCAACAACTTATCCAGAACACGCCACTTCAGTTCCACCCCCTTCAAGGGTATCCGGAACTCGGCGTCAAAGCTATCAAATTTCTCATTGGTGAGGTCATCCGCTAGCTGGTTGAGATCTCGGCGTATCCAAGTGAGCTGCATATCGCATCTCTTGGCGGATAGCTCCTCCGCCATCTCCATGAGTATCAAGCAAGATGGAAACTTGGCGGTCATTGACCGCTTTATCAAAGCCTCATTCGATTGATTATTATCAGTGTAGCCACGTATGGCCATCCTCGTGGCCTGTCGGCTATCGGACTCTGGGACCCAGAGTTTGATGGCTATCAAAGTGGCCAGCAATTCCAATGCCTTTGGTCACGACCCTGGGAGACTGGATAACAGCCCAGGACTTGGCCCGTCCAGGTCTCCTCGACATGGCCGAGGGGCAACCCTTCAAACTACGACGACCGCGCAACGCAGCGAGTCAGCCTCCTCACGTGAGGCGACCGAAGCCCGGCCCACCATCACGGAGGGAACAAGCTTGCTGCCTTGGCCGCGCTGAGGGCTGCATCTGAATGTGAACACAGACGCCTTCGTTGCATGAGGAAGACCCTGCATCCACACGCAGCAGTCCCACACGCAAGTCTACCCCTACTCTAGGGGCCTTCCGCTGCGGGACCCAGCAACCTCATAGATTGCCTCGCTATCCACAAGGTGGATAAGAGCAGTATTGCCCTGTCCCAGGCGCGCGAGGCGATTCAGGAGACGCCTTGCCAAGTGCCAGAGGACAAAGCACGATGAGCCCGGCCGCAATGGCCAAGCCAACAACGGCGCGAAGCACTCACCCCGGCTTCCTCTAGCGGCGGCGGTAACGCCACATGGTCTCTTCGACCAAGACGCGGCTACCTCTATGGAAGTCCCACAGCAAGGGGGCCAGCGCAGCTGCGCACAGCACGCAGACCGGTGAGAAGGCGTGCAAGGCGGTTCCTCACCGTCCTGGCGAGGGCCCAGCAATAGGCAACCACCCCGCCGCGAAGCACACGAGGTCTGGTACTTGCCGGCGCCCGACGGGGCTGGCAAAGAGTCAGCGCGGACTTCCGCAGCGCCGTTGCCTCAGGCGGCCGTGGACCGCTCAGTGGAGCCGGATGGCGGGCGCAGCAAAGACAAGCGAGATTACAGTCTCCGCTTGGTCACTTCTCTGGACCAAAAGCACGAACGGGACCTGGGGCCACGAGCCTCCTTTCCATTCCTTGGAGCGTCGTGGATTTGCCACTTTTACGACCGCGTAAACAATCCCAACGCTGATGAGAGCCGCTTCCTCGGCGTGCTCACACGGCACCGCCGCACCATCAACACAGCGACGTGCGACAAGGCTCGCAGCACCTGACCGCCGCGGCTGCCACAGCACGCTTCTTGCCCTTGCGCTCTGCAGTCTGCGTATAGCGCGAGGGTCCTCGGGTCCGGCGGACTGTGCGTCCAGCCAGGACTGAGGCGCAGTTTAGAAGGGTCTACAGGAGCGTAGCCCTTCGGACTCCATGTCTCCCGCGGTAGGGACTATTGCTTCGCCCTTCAGACTGATGAGCACGTGAAGGCGCCCTCTCGATCCTGCCTGAGCAGACCGGCCACTTGTCAGGCCTTCGACGAAGGCCCCAGTAAGGGTCTCTTGTCTTCACGGCAAGCTTTGGTCTGGTCCGCATTGAGAGGCTCGGTGGGTAGCTCTTGCATGAGCTGGCGGGCGGCCTGCATTGGGAAGCCATCACCCGGCCGCGTGGCCAGCACCTGTGGGATGTCGGCAAGACACCCCAAAAGCGCAGGGCGGGCAAATGCTGCTGCAGTTCCGCGTCGGGCGGCAAAGGTGCCGGGCGCTGCGGCTGACATGTCGTGGGCTTCTTGGGCCAGACGCCGCCCCCTCTAGAGACGGTTTGAGCCAAAGTGGCCATGAAGGGGGCAGTCACGCCTCTCGTCGACCCTGCTAAAGAACATCACCGTGACTGTTGGTTTCCCACAAAATGAACCGTCCCAAGGCGGCCCCGAGCCACAGGCCTTCCTGAGGCGGGCCCGCACCAACAACATTACCGAGCTGGCGGCCGCCACTGGCAAAGGTGATCGAGTTCGAACAGGCCGGGCCAGGCTACCGGCGGACTATTTCTTCGTCCGTTGCCTTTTGGCTGGGATGGTGACTGTAGCATTGTGTGTCAGGCAACGCCTGCAAGGGGCGGGGCCATTGCTTGCGGCCGATCATGCAGGCGGCTCTCGCCACCTGGGCGGCATCTTCGCACACCGCATGCTTGCTGCAGCTCACATGTTGCCACTGTACCGCATGTTACCGCCTGTTGCTTGCACCTGCTTGCTTGTACCGCAGCCCCTTTGCGGAGGATGTGGTCAGGGGCGGCGCAATATTCTGGGAGGCTATCTTCCTGCGCCCGCTGGGCTGCGAGCGCACGCTCCCGCAGGCGAGGAGCTGATTGCAGTAGTAAGTACGGGCATCCACGCCCAAAGCCACGGCTTCACGGCGGTGGACTTCATTCATGAACCGCCTGGATGGCGGGCGCGTCCAGGTAGATGGCGGTGTAGGCTGTGTAGAACCCTGGACAGCAACTGTCTGGGGCCGCCCCCGTGCGGCGGTGCGGGCTGCGCCCAGCCCCACCCCTAAGGCGGCGGGGTAGTGTCCGTGGCCATCAAAGATGGCGGGGCCAGAGAGCTGCACCTTCTTAGGCGGTCTCGCCAGGCATGCCGGTCTGCCGCGGTCTGGCACGGCCCGGCGGTGTCCACCTGGTCGGCGGTGGTCAGCTGTTTGAGTGCTGCGCCATGGTGCCGGCGTTGCCCGGGCCCGCAAGTGACGGGCTCTTAGGCAAGGCCTTGCCTCGGATTTTGCTCGCCCCTCTCTTTCTGGAGCCGTGGTCGAAGACATAGTCAGCGCGAACACCGTAGAGGTCCCAGTCGGTGTAGGCTCGCCGCCAGTCGAGGAAGTCATGGGCGGTGATGTAATGTCCGCCCCGATCGTCCCCTTGACGGGGACACCGGTGTCGTCCACTGCAGCGGATGCGCTGTCCTCCGCCTCCAGGAAGGCAGTGCTAGCGGCGGTCGGCTTTGATGGTTCTCGGGACCGCCCAGGAAGGCGGCGGTCGAGCCATCCTGGTTCGCCCCAGCTGTCCAAATGGGCTCAGCGGTCAAAGTTGATGCCGCCCCCATGGGCGATGATGCCTGACCGGTGGCAGCTGCCAGGCGGTGTGGCGAAAGCGTCCATCGCCCGCTGCAGGCGGTTACGCTGACGCCTGCAAAGCGTCGACACCGCCATCTCCAGAGGGACGGTGCCCTCGTTGATGACAGGGCGGTGGCAGCAGCGCTGAAGTGATAGCCCGCCATAGCTCAGAAGGCGGTCTAAACTGGAAGCTCAAAAGGCGGTTAGAGCTAACAAGCGGCTGCGGTAGGCCGCCCGTTTGCTCCATGTTACAACATGCACACGTGCATTGTAGGCCAAATGGTCGAGGGCAAAACTCTCAGCCTGTATGGCCCTGCCATGCACTGTGTGTGGCGATTTCGGGGATTTGGGCGTGCATGCCAGTCATCATGTTACCGTGCATGAGCACACTTTGCGATGCTCCCACTGTAGAGCTGCGCAGACGATCTCCTCTTTTGTGCAGCGTAGGGGACTGTTGTGCAGGGAGTGTGTTGCTTGAAGTAATCGAATAGGGCTTCGCAATGTTCAAAAAAATGCTCCAGTCGCGTCTATACTTCCTTGCTTCACGGTCGGCAGCATGAGCAGGGTCTGAAGCTCAGGGGCAAAGAGATGGAGCAAATCCAGAACGCATGCTTCAGGAAGAGCCGTAAAGTATTGGTCTGAGCTTGACATCAAGAATGGTACTGGAAGCATGAAGGAAATATGGATACGTGCTGTGTGGCTGGACATGGGCCAGGACCCTCCCTCAACGAGCCTTGTCGTAGTGCTGCATGATTAGAGCAGAGTCCTGTGACTCCACCACTTCATGCAATGCAGCCGGCGACTTTCATTGCAGACCGAATTGCGCCTGCTCAACCTGCTTGGACAAAGCTACGCCAACCTGTAGATCAAAAACCAAACCGCGGCACTTGTGAGGCAGGTTGGATATTTGCTGTCCAAACCTTGCTGATTCTTGAAGTTCTGCTTGATAGCACTCAAATGACACTCCGAGGCTCCCGGCTCTGATCAAAAGCTCTCCGTGGCGCACTGAATCAGCGCATCCCGTTGCCATGCAAAACCGCAAGGAGACCTGTGCTGCACACATCTGAACTTGGCACCATCACCTCACCACCACCTTACGTCGCTGCCTTCCAGACTTCCAGCTCAAGTTCTACGTTGTTCATGGAAATAGCACCCTGCAACAAGTCAACGAAGTCAACGAAAATCCATCATGCTGGCAAATGCTAGCAATCCTGTTTTAACAGCGAGCTTTGCTGGGCTTCGAGCTAAGCCCATCGTCTTGAGTGGCTCGGTGAATTCTGAGACCTGATTGAGTAGCTGCTCCACCTGCCAGAGGCTGCCAGAGATCAAAGACCCCCGAGTGATCAGGTTTTTGCTGTGCCTCCCACTGGCCAAGGGATTCGATGATGGACAAACATTCCTCACAGTGACGATGGGTTTCTTTTGAGCTCTTCCACCTTAAGACACCCAATTCAGCTCCTCATACACGGCCAGCTTCTCATTCAGTGCCCACAGACTGAAGCAGCATTGGAGCATGCTGGCAAAAGAATTTTCGTTCCCTACATCCAACTGAAATTGCATCTGTACAGGCCTGTTCTGCGAGTCCATGGTCGCTGCCATGTCAGACAAGATCTCCACTGCCATCAGTGATGGGAAATGTCCAACCTCTTGTTCTAGAGCCTCCCGACCGCACCAGGTATGTGGGAAAGGTCGACCGTGTACCCTGTCGCATGCACGACGGCAACGGCCACGTTTGGGCCTGTCGAGCCCAATGCAGGGCAACAAGCGCTTTCCCATCCTGCCGCGACAGCTTGTCACCAAAATCTAGCCACATGGAGCCACGGCTTTCGTTTGCCTCATGTCGGTTGCGATGCCAGCGTCCCAGCTGGTGAAGGAGCTTGATGCTTTCCTTGGCCCTGCAAATGACGCCATTAATGTGTCTTGCAGAGCATTCTAGTCCTTGCCTGATCTCCACGAGCGGTCTTCGCTCTCCTCTCCACTCAGCTCAAAACACCATGGAAGTCTAAATGGAAGCATCTAAGACTCATGTGCCGCATCCTGCCTGGAAAGAAGCGCCTGGGCATGGGGACTTGAGGGGAATTGTGCAATCCAAGCCTGTAACTAGCTTGTCTCCTCTGCCGTTCATGTGTGTCGAAGCAAATCAAGCTCATGAGTACGATTGGCATAGTTATCGCAAAAGCTATCTCTCGAGCTGACGGCGTTTTCTTCTGAGACTTATCCGCAGCTAGTAGAATGTCAATCAGACTCAGTTGGCTCCCAGGAAGTGGCTTGGATCCATTTCCAGCTCAACGCCAAGAAGGTATCCTAAGACATCCAAAGACAACCCGGCCTGGATCTCATGACAAAAGGTTTTCGGATTCCTTGACTTCTGTCGGAAGGGCTTGGGCATGGCTCTTCTGCAACCTCTCCTACCTCTGGCCCTCACGGGCGGGAAGATCGAGGCGTTGCTGCAACTGACTGGGAGGAATCTCGCCAGCATTTTCTTGGGGGTTGACCTTCTGCAATAAGGAGACCATTTCAGAAGAGCTTTGGCTGGTCACGCCCTGGCAGCACAAGCCCGGTCCTGCCTTGAGGCCTACTCGCAGTGCTGAAGGACAGCAGGCTCTGTAAGACCCATCTTGGTTTCATGTGAGTTCGGGGGGGTGCACGAAGCTTTGTAAGGATGAGATGCAGAAAGTTGAAGGTGTTTTGCTTTTCGTGTAGAACATGAACCAGAAAGCTTGGATATCTAAGATTTCTCAGATACACATGAATTTAGAACCCTCAGGGGTCCCAAGCAAGGAAACTACAGAGTACATTATCTGCCAAGCCGGAAGGCCTGGGGCGTTTAGATCAAAGGACTCCGTACCAGGAACAGGTTAACCACCCCATGCCACCCCCCAAGCCACCTTTCAGGACGCACAACCCTGAAGTTTGAGCTTCATTGGGTGTTTTTGTTCTCTAGGAGTCTGGTCATTTTGGGGGTTTGGCCTAGGGTCTGGGTTGATTGCGGGGCTCGCATTCCTCCAGGTCCTGAAGCTCGTCCCACCGCGACCGCGGCAATTTAGCGTTTCTTCTTCCGACTCTCTGCTCCTACCCCTCACACTCGCTTAATAAAGGATCCGCTTCAGGATTGCAAAGTTTGGGAGCCCTTTTCAAGATGACTGATTCATCTACTCTCGCGACAGAATGCTGCCTGCTAGTATCCATGCCCAGCCTGAATACCAGCAAGGTGAGCACCACAACGGTCGTGAGCCACAGAGGCAGCACCCATCTGCAGTAGGCAGCACATAGGATGATCTACACTGTCCTTTTCATTCCTACAGACCTCACTCGGGAGCTGCGCGGATGTGCCTCAACTTTGTGTCCTGCTCATAATGTGCACGCTGTCTGCCAACAAGCACCTGTAGAAAGCCGGAATCCCACACCTGTGGACGTGGAAAGTCCGTTCGTTCCGGCCGCTTTTGCCTTTGCATGGCGCATGGCCCGCTCCAGACGAAGAGCATCGGAGACAGCATGCGTGTGTACTTCTGCCAGTGGTCCTTCTATGTCCCGCAAAACCCGCTATCGAAAACCTATCCCTAGCTTCTAGCTTAGCTAGACGCTCACAGAGAATCCTGCATAGGGGGTCATCACTGGTAGGTACTACTGTATGCCATTACATTACGTCTTGAAAGCAAGGTGGATGGTTTGAGCCAGATGCGAGGCTAGACTGGAAAAAGGGCTACATTACATTGGAAGGCTTGACGCATCTGCGCGAAGTCTCTGACAAGCTCCGTTTTGTAAATGCAAAGCATAATGAAACACAGAGCTTTCCAAAGCCTTCAGCTGCATAAGAGATACGCACAAGAAGGCATTGGGCTGAGCACCTACAGAATCAGAGCAATGCCCTAACACATTGCTATCTGGACTCTGCAGTCTGGCCACGAAAGACCAGAGAGGACCTTCTCGTGTTGCACAAGGAGGATCTCCCAGCTTGAAAGGCGGACGTCACAATGAGCACACGTGCGCTTGCCCGGATTCACCATAGCGGGAATGTAAAGAAATGAATTGATGAACTGCAACAACTTCTAGCAAGCAAGCACGCCGTGTCCGTTCAGTACATTGTGAGCAAAACAGGCAAGACCCTGCAAGTTCTGGCAAGTTCGTGTCACATTGTTTTTTCTTAGACAGTGATGATATGTAAAAAAGTTTAAGCGGCAGTGTCGTTGCTCACACGGCACTGCGCGTCAGTCTTCTCAGCCCAATCGCCACAAGCTCCTGCAAAAAGGCCGCTCTGGCAGCATGATACCAAGCTCTCAGCGCGGGCTATGGAGGACGGAAACCTTATCCATGTCTCCTTCAGAGTACAGCAGCCTCACGGCAGGGTGTCAAGTCCTTTCTGCCTAGCAAGGCAACATACGGCCAATGATAATCTCTGAACGGCAAGGGGAGCGTACCATACACATAATTCTATGGTGCTGGACTGGGTATGCCCGACACGTCTGCCTGCTCTCCCCGAGGGCAGCCTGTCACTCTGTTCAAAACCACCGCCTTGCTTCAGCCAAAAGATGTTTGATTCATACGCGCAACTGAGCTGAGCTTGCAGCTTTCCACTCATCGTTTGGCAGGCTTCTTGATCTTAGCAGAGCATCGATGTTGATCATTGACATGGGCCGACAAGCTGACAGACACACATTTAGCCAAGACGCCACGGCCTTTGCTTTGGCCTCTCCCAAAGCAAATGTGCTGAGGATTGCTGCAGCCAAGCGCATTCGTCTGCGTGTTCTGTGTTGACTCGTTTCGCTCACGCCGGCAAGATTGGTCATCGGGTGTGAAATAAGTTCGGCTCAAGCTGCAGCCTACTCAGGGACATCCCAGTCGTCATGTAAAGCTGCCATAGCCTCTGTCGATACATCTTGCTGCTGGTTCGCAGTCTCCTCGGCATCACAGCGGAACTTTTCACGGACAGCACCTCGTCCCTGCACATCGCATACGTTTCAGTTTGAGCCCTTCTTCTCGATGTCCCTATTGAGCTGGAAGTCTTCGTGGTTCTCGCAAGAGGGAAACACGTGCTGCATGATCTCGTCCATGGCCATGAAAGATGTTTGATCGATCCATCGGCGGCTCTGGTATTACAGAGGTCGGTCTCTGTGTCCAGAGGATGTCCTGCTCAGAGAGCCCGAGATCCCCGTGCCGCCGGTTCCAGATCTTGAGGGAGAGCGCAGCCCAGTTCGCTCCGCAATTCCGGAAGCATCACTCCTGGCTCCGCAGGACGAGCTCCGCTGCCTCTCTGCAATGGCGGCCCTCATGTACCGAGGAGCCCTAAGAGAAGCCAGGCTCCCTAGACTCCCCGCGCCAGCTCCATCATCCACAACTGGACCTCGCATCGGTCTGTGAGGGGAAACCCGCTTTGCACGCTGAGAGACACTGGTGGATACAGATGAGCATCTGTCACTCTCGTCGATGCCATCTATCCGACTGTAGGCAAAACTGCAGCGGCACACTGGACAAAGACCCTCAACCCAATAGGGCATCAGACACTCTATGAGAAACACATGATCGCACCGACGTGGCCTCACGCGTACTGCTCCTGGGGGTATGCTGTGCCCTGATGCACAGCAGGCATCATACTTCTCACTGGCAAAGACCACCACATCTCCAAGGGATTGCAGCCGGGCTTTCAAGGCTTGCTGGGTCTCCTCATCAAGGGGTCCCAAAGAAGCAAACTGAGATGGACCTGATGTGTCCGGCTTCATTACTACACCTTGTGACGGAGGACTCTGAGAATCATTGGAGAGGCGTAGCATGCTTTCGGACAAGGACTGAGCCCTTGAGAAGAGGTCTGCGTGCAGCTGCTGAAACTCGCGGACGAGCTTTTCAAGTTCCATCGTTTTGGCCACGACTTCGCGCTTCAAGGCGCTAGCACTTGCGGCTGTCGATGAGCCCCGAGACTGTAGCTGCGCCAGCTGGGACTGAAGCAACTGGTTTTGACCTGGGAAACGATATTTTCATCCAGCAGCGATACAGAAATTGCAAACCAAAAAAGGACGCCAAAACAGCGAGCCCTTGAAATCAGAATTCAGCACAAAGCGCTTGCTACTCCGGCCACTTGTTCGGCCAGGTCAGCCACCCGGCTCTGACGGCGCTGCTGCTCCTCCCGGATCTGCTCCCGCAGTGCCTCGGCCTCTCTTGCGAGTCGCTCCAGCTCCAGGCTCCTACAGGCCATGCCAGAGTGGCTAGAGTCTGACAACAGTACAAGACAACAGTCATCCACAGTTCACGCAATGCTTTCGCTTCATCTACCCTTGCACTCAGAACCCTGTTACACTATGTCCTGTGCCGCAGCTCATCAGACAAGCGGGTGTTCTCCTCTTCCAAGATTCCCTCGCTCTCTGCTTGCCAGGATTGCGCGCCTGAAGCCACCACACGGCCGGAAGGAGGATGCTCGGCTTGCCTCCAGTCACGGGGTTGCAGGTGAGGCAGCCCGGATGGCCCCTGTGAGTCCGCAAGGGAGTGCAAGGAATGGGCTGTGGGCAACATGGCTGCAGGGAAAGGAAACATTGACAACCGCTTTGTGATTGCAGCCACAAGCACATGCGCATGCCTGAAGGGCAAGTGCCGCACCTTGGCTTTTGCCTTTGCCTTGGGCGCAGCCTTGGCTTTGGCCTTTGCCTTTGCCTTCGCTTTTGCTTTTGCTTTTGGCGCCGCCTTGTGCACTCGGAGCATGGCTCAACTGGCATTGCTTTCAGCAGGGCGGTGCCTTGGCCTTAGCCTTCGCTTTGGCCTTTGGGGATGCCTACGGTCAAAGACTGAGCACTTCAGGCACAGCACACCCGGCAGGAGAGCCTTTGCTTTGGCTTTTGCTTTAGCCTTTGCCTTCGCCTTAGCCTTGGGCGTTGCCTCAGACGTTTGACAGTGCTGAAGCTGGCAAGCGGTGCACACTTCGGCCTTGGTTGTCTCACCGTCTTCTGCATCCTCATCTTCGTCGGCTTCCTCCTACAAGGTTTGTAGAATCTCGTGTCAAGAAGATCACGCATGCTGTGAACACATCCTTTCCTCCATGTCCTCATCGTCTTCGATTCTCATCTCTTTCACCTGCTCCGGCGTCAAGTGCTCCTTAGCGCATGGTGGACAATGACAAATATGCCGCACGAATTGTGCAGCCCATGACTGCTATTTGGCAGAGGTTCCAAGTCACCATCTTCGTACTTTATTCGGTACAGTCCTCAGAACTGTAGGGACTATCTTGAGAAAATGCATCTGGCAACGTGGAAGCAGTATTGCAACTGCAAAACAAGCATCTTTCGCGGGTGATCTTGCCCTGCTCGATGTCTTCAACGAAACCAGTGAAGGCCTTTCCGTTCACCTCACGCCGGATCTTTGCGTGGCGAAGAGGATCCACCTCGCAAAAGGACAATCTATATGCAGCAGAAGAGTGTACATGCCAGCTAACCTCCTTTTCCGTTTCAGGCAAATCTTCTAGCTCCTCTTCCATCTCTTCTTCTGCCTCACGCTCAGGTGTGGCAACACACATGCGAATGTTCAATCAAAAGCGTATCTGAGAACTGCAGCTTCGGGAACAGGATTCCGCTCCACTGCAGCAGCCATGTCCTCATGCCGTCAACGTGACAAAACAATTCTGCACTGCAAACAAAATCAGCCATCGACAGTCTGCCACAACTTTACAGCCCGTTGTACCACTCATGCAAGTAGGCAGATCATGAATAGGCTTGT
Organism: Symbiodinium pilosum; assembly: GCA_905231905.1. Taxonomy (NCBI): domain Eukaryota; class Dinophyceae; order Suessiales; family Symbiodiniaceae; genus Symbiodinium; species Symbiodinium pilosum. Next base: position 3,206 of record CAJNIZ010047671.1, on the reverse strand, counting down.
TTGAAGGGCACCTGTTTCTGACAATGTGGGCCGCGGTACCAATCTCACTCCTGCTCGAGCCATAAATGGCAGTCGTGCAAGCAAGGCTGCTTCTCTCCTCACACATCCAGCTCAAAGCTAATGCATAATGACCAGAAAACACATTATCATCATCATCATCATCATCATCAACATCATCATCATCATCATCCCAAGCCGCCTGGCTAATCCCAACACAGAAAAGATTCAGACCAAACTCGATACAAGCTAACGCAAAACATGTCTGTTTGTGTTGTTGCACCTGTTTGAGGTATTGCGGTATTGAGTTGTGGCAGCGCCAATAGCTGTCCAGAGGAGTCAACACAATCTGACCTCGGATGGAAAGACTTCAGAAAATGCAGTTGGAAACAGTACTGCGCTGAGATTCCAGAGCAACATGTCAATAGCAACTGACTCCAAGCAAGTCCTCATCGCAAGTGGTGCCTCAACCTGAAGCCCTGCGGGTCCCCAGGACATGTTTGAAGCTCAGGCCATGCTGATGGGACTGGCACAATCTTGGAAGTCATCCAACATGTCTGGCTTTCTGAGATCCTTGCAGCAAACGCAAAAACTGAAAATGCAGCAGGTTACATATTCATAAGCGAAGATGCACATAGCTTTGCATCGATCGCTGGCAGGCAAACAGACTTGAACAACCACACGAAAATGGTCCAACAGGTAGGCATTGTGATCAATGACAAGCTGTCGTGAGCAGACCTGGTCCAAACGTGGTCTGTTTCTGTAACACATTTGTTCATGTTCCACATCAGTACCTACTTCTGACCTTTTACTGCCGGCATGTCCTGGATGAAATCGAAATTGCACGCTTGAACTCTGTGGCTCCTAGGTACACTATGCAAATTCAAGAGTGTGCCCGGAAAGAGCACCCACACTATTGCAGACTTGGAATTGCCAACATTTGCATCTGCATTGCATGCTGTCTTAAACAAAACTTTCACTGTGTCGGGATCCAAGCTTCGTGGACGCACTGCAACAAATCTCCACAGTCTGCCTTCAAAGCGTTGTAGTTTTTCTCGCTTCCCACGCCACTTCAGACATGTAGGAGTAAGCAGGGCCGTTCATGTGACGGCATCAGACTTGATTAGACACATATGACAGATACAAGGGATGCCCAAGAACTTGGGACAGTCCTGGATCCTAGATACTACTCCTGCTGGATAGTCACTCCTCACGTAGTCTCATCAAAACTGTCCGCCGAGCACCACGAGGCAAGCTGCCAAGAGACCCCCGCAGCGCCAGATGAGTTTGGATTGTCGAAACGGCCGCCATCTTCGGGAAGAGTCCGCTGGATGGGACTCCCTCAGGCTGCTGGTCTGCACACATCCAATAATTGACGATTTCGCCGTTGCGGGTTGGACCATTTTCTGGAGCATCCTGCTGGCAATGCACATCAGCCTTGACCTCGTAATTGGCATCTTTGAAGAGCTGCAGATATTCTGCAGGTGTGCAGTCTCGCATGTTACCCCATACCTCGCTCTGGATGAGCCGTGGCCTTTGTTTCAACAGTTCACTGGCGCCACGCCAAACGTGGCATTCAAAGCCTTCCACATCAATCTTCACGAATTTCACAGGCTGGCCAACAAACTTTGTGGTCGACATTTCGTGATCAAGCACCCTCAGATCAAACTCGCCACGGACCTCCAAACTGGGGTCAGAGGTCTTGCCGTCGCAAATCACGTGCCCGTCGCCGACATTTGCTCTGTCTGACATCATCACGCAATGGCTGTCAGCATCGCTCAAGCCGGACACGTGCAAATCAATCTGCGCAGCAACATCTGGGTTGGCACATAGGCTGGCTTGGAAGAGAGCTGCATTAGCCGTCATCGGTTCAAATGTGGTTACGTTCCATCCGGACTTTGCCAATGCGAACGAATAGAAGCCAATGTTGCCACCTATGTCGTAGGCATGTGCAGGTGTACCATACAACTCTGGGCTGTACCCCTCAAACTCGTGTCGTGAAAGAAGGGCATCACTCACAATATCGTTTTTGGCATAAACTGCCATTCGGAATGGCTGCAAACCAGGCAAGTTCACCATTGCCCAGGCACCACCTTGAGGCAGAGGGCACTGCTGGGCGGACCTCTTGCTCTGAAGGAGCGCGCCATCGTCGAAGTCCCCTGCTTCGTCGCCAGCGCACTGAGTTGCTGCCGTGCAAGAAGCCAAGCATACACAAAATAGGCAGCGAAACATGCCTCCACTAAGAAGACTGAAGGAACACATCGAAATTGGGTAGCATTCGGGCAGAAAACCTGTTCGAAACTTGAATCTGAACAAGCCGTTGGAGCATGAAGCGCCTCATCAACAGGAAATTCAGACAATTGTCAAAACCCAGGTTGCATACTGGCCAAACACATTGGGAAGCATGAATACTGTGTAAAGCCGCCCATCATGGGCAAAACTAGGTATAACTGTCTTTACACACAAGATCTGTTAATCTTCCCTCAGCAAGACTACAACCCGTTTGTTGGCAAGGGCAATTTTGGGGGATCCCTAATTGAGAATGTTCCGCTTGCTTCGAATATACAATATGATTTGCCGAAACCTTTTAATTACAAAGCCCAAGCACAGCATTGACGTCATCAAAAACAAGCGACGAATCGTTGCTCGTTGCTGGTCAGGCGGGTCGGCCATTAGGCAGAAAGTTGCGACGTCTGACATCGCGAAACGGTCACGTTCATCATTTTTTGCGGAATTTCAAAGTGCAACATTTTGGGACAAATTGACCAACACAATGATCGAAATGTGGAAGACATTAACTACATGCAAAACTACGCGGAATCATAAACAGACTATGTTTTGTTGTTGCCGGGTGGTTTTCTTGTTTTTCGTGTCATTTTTACCGTATGTGTGTATTGGGTTGTTGCGTTTCTGTTGTTGTCCTCTCCGGGCTGTTCACATGTTTCATGAAGATGCTTGTACAAAATGACAAGTAATCCCAGCAAGTATCCCGAACAGCGGAGAAGACATGTCATGTTCATTATCACAGGTTCCAAGGACTGATGCGTTTTTTTGTTCAAGCCCCTGCGCTGTCTCCATCTTTCCCAGCGCCGGGACACAGCTTTCCCCGGCGCCGGGAAACAGCTTTCCCGGCGCCGGGACACAGCTTCCCTTGGCACCGGGAAAACTTACATATTTTTCTTCGATAGTAAATGAATGTGAGCTTTCCC